>JAODAL010020128.1:0-70243 GCA_025379985.1 Phyllomedusa bahiana | reverse complement strand
AGGGGGGGTCATTTTTTAATTTTTTGGGTCACGCTGCTTTGAAAATCAGCAACACTAGGGCCCTATTCAAAAAATTTTTGTTTTTTCAGACTTTGTTTTTTCACGGGGGGTCAAAGGGCTCAAGGTCATTTTTGAATTTTTGGGGGGCATTTTCCCTTGACATGCAGCTAACTACAGGTCCTATTATAAAAAAATGTTTTCTAACAGACATTTGTTCTTCACAATTGTCCAAATTGGCTCAAGGGTCATGCTTTGAATTTTTGGGCCTTTGCTGAAACAGCAGCAATACTACAGGTCCTATTATAAAAAAAAATGTTGTTTCTAACAGACCTTTGTTCTTCACAAATGTCCAAAGTGGCTCAAGGGTCATGCTTTGAATTTTTGGAGGCATTTTGCTGTGACATGCAGCTATACTACAGGTCCTATTATAAAAAAAATTTTCTAACAGACATTTGTTCTTCACAAATTTTCAAGAGTGGCTCAAGGGTGTGGTGCTGTCAGAGACAGGAATATGTAGGACACTGTTAAATGGACACATATTGCAAAATGATTTGTTTTTGCAAGATCTTTTAACATAGCTAGCAATCCCCCTATTGAGACACCCATTTAATAAATTAAAAAAAGAGAAACAAAGAAATGGTGGATTCCACCTATTTTAAAAATGTGTTTTTAAAAAATTAAATACTAAAAAACTTGCATGACAAAATAGCTGGTAAAAAAATTCCTCTGAATTGTACAAGGGAGGTACAGGAAGACTTAACCAGATGTAGGTTTATTCAGAGGACATGGAGGCTTAATATTTTCTGGGGCTGGAGTCACTATGGAGTCGCATCATTTGATGTCCAGGGAGTCTGTCCCTAATTACTGAAGAAGGATTTGGAGGAAAAATGAAACCATTGAATTGATTGGCTGAATCACTCAGAAGACAGGAGGGCAAATGTCGTCTAAACTAAGAAGTTTTTTGGGTATGATTAGACTGTATTTTATGGGGGGGTGCGGACGAATTAACCCAATTAAAGTAAAAAAATACCTTTAAAAAACTGAGGGAGGGGTTTTTTTGTATGTTATCAACTTGAAAAAAAAAAAAATGATAAAAATGAAAAACTAAATAAAAATTTTAAAATAAAAATTCTTAAACAAATGTCGTTACCAAAAAAATATATAAAAAACGTATGTAAAAAATAGTCCATTTGTGTCTGGGATCAAAAGGTTTAAGAGTCATTTGGGCCCGGAAGGTTTTGGCAATGTCCGTGAAAACTAAAATGGTGGTTTAAAAAAATCTTTTTCCGGAAATTTTTAAATGGGGGGGTCAGGAGGTTTGGGGCTCATGCTGTGGCCCAGACAGGTAATTCAATGAAAAGTAAAACAAAAAATGGTATTAAAGACCCCTTTTCCCGGCACTTTTTAATTTTGGGGGTCAAAAAGGGTTTAATGGTCATTCTCGGTACGGGAAGATATATTTTAATGCCGTTAAAAAAAAAATGGGGGTTAAAAGACTCCTTTTTCCCCCGGCATTTTTTTAATTTGGGGGGTCAAAACGGGTTTAAGGGTCATACTGGGGGCCCATACAGGTATAGTCAATTCCAGTTCAATAAATGGGGGTTTAAAAGACCCCCTTTTCTTGCATTTTTAACTGTGAATCAGGGAAATTTTTTAAATGGTCATATTTGGTACAGAAAGTATAGTCAATGCCCAGTGAAATAAAAGGGTGGTTCAAAGACCCCCTTTTCCGGAATTTTTTAATTGTTGGTCCAACAGGTTTAAGGGTCATTTGGGTACAGGACAGAAAGTAATTTCCTTTTCAACTAAAATGGGGGTTGAAAACCCCTTTTTCCGGATTTTTTAAAATTTGGGGGGTATGGGGTTTGGGGTTTATCTTGGCCCAGGCGGGAAAAGTCTTGCCTTTTCAAAAAAAGGGTGGTTAAGATCCTTTTCCAAGCACTTTTTTAATCTGTGGGTGACGGGTTTAATGGTAAACGGGGGGCGGAAAAATTAAATGTCCATTTTTCAACCTAAAATGGTGGGAAAAAACCCTTTTTTTTTCCGGGCACTTTTAAACTGGGGGTCATGCGGGTTGGGGGGATGCTGCGTTCCGGGGACAGGATATTCAATGCCCCGTTAAAAGTAAAATGGGGTTTCACATCTACTGCCTTTGGACTTTTTAATTTGTGGGGGTTTAGGTTTTAAGGGCTGTTTGGGAAAGACAGGGGTAGGAAAAGGTGTGAGTTTTTTTTGTGGCTTTATAACCCAAGTGTGTTTCCCAAAATGTACAGGGATCCTTTGATTTGTGGATGTTAATTCCGCTTTCCAGCCCTGTTTGGGTGTAAAAATGGGTGTTTTTTCTTTCCCCCTGATTTAATGTCAACGGTGTAATCTATCTCGAAATCGAATATCTAAATTGGTTTTTTGCCGCACGACCATTTCGACCCCTGCGGATAGGGGAACTAATGGCCCTTTTAAATTGAAAAAAGAAAGTTTCTGCTACGGTTCATGTTTTAAAGGTCTTATAAGTATATGGCAATCCAAACCTTAAAAACTGAGTAACACTAACTTTGTAACAGGGCTTTTATTGTCTTATTTTGTATTGGTTTACATTCTTTTCTGAAGAAGATATGCAAAACATTTCCATCTAAACTTAATAAATTATCTTTTGTATCCTTCTTTCTAAACAGTGATTACCCTTGGCATACGCCATCTGCTAAAGTACAGTTTTTTTCAAACCTTTACTCTCCCACTACCTTTATTATTCAAATAAATTTAAATAAATGTACTGCAATCACTATAATGGTTTTGGAATTCTGAATAGAAGACAGCGTGGGGCTTCTTTAAATAATCATTAGCTGTAAAATGGACTTGATTGACTCCTGAAAGGCCAATTTTATTGCAGTTTAAATTATTTTGAATCAATATGAGGCATTAACTGGACTTGTTAAGCATTAGAAATGAATTAAAGTCTTAAAAGCTAATTTTTTTTAATGTTAAATAATTGCGTATTGTCTTAAAAGATAATGGGTTGTTTGCTAGGCATTAGCATTTGAAGAATATAATTCTCTAAACATAAAGCGATGCAACTATTTTTCATTCTTTAGCATCTTGTCCTTATGGAAATTTATAACACAAGAATGTCCACTTTCAAATTAATTCATCTTCTTATGTCTACGTAGCAAATCTATTCAGCACCATTTCTCATTAGGAGTTAGAAAATACTGGTTGTAAACAACGTTTGTTAATTATTTTCATTCTTGATCATGAGAGATTTAAAGAGAAAGTCCACCTTTACTAAGATTTGCTGAATGAAATTTAGATTTGGATGTTTTGTAGCAAATCTCAGCACAGGTGAAGTTCCACTTAGCCCTTACCCCTTTACTTTCACTTCAAGTCCTATTCTGACACTAAGGACCAAGTTTTCTTTTCTTATTGTTGCATATTAAGAGGCATAGCTTTCATAATTTCCTGTCAATATAGCTGCATGAGGGCATGGTTTATGCAGGATATGTTATGGGTGAGGCTGGGAATGTAAAAACACCCCAATTTAGAAAATTGTTATTTGTATTTCACATTTTGTTCCATGATATGGCATAAAAAGTATACTACCTTTATTCTGTAGCTCAATATTATATGGGGGAACCCAAACATATGTATAGGTTTTTTTCTATTTCAATTTTACCCAGTAAAACACTTTAAAATACACAACATAAAACTGTTATACACATTTGTTTTTGTATCACATTGTTTCAAGAGTCATAGCTTTTTATTGTGTCATCAATGTGGCCATATGCAGGCTTGCATTTCCTTGATGGAACACATTTTTTATTGGTACCATTTTGGCATAGATGGGACAATAATTTACATTAACATGAAAAAATTTGCAATTATGCTGTTGCTTTTCATGTGTTTTTTACTGCAGTCATAGGATTGCCACTGGGCTGATTCTACCAGCCTGCCAAGTATTAGCAACCAGGGGATGGTACCTGTATTTATTGTGTACTGGCTCTATTCACAGGCAGTATTTTTGGGGGGTAAAATTGAAGAAGCAGAACTGTAAGTGCCTTCTCCTTCAATTGATGGGACTGGCAGAGTTCAGCAAAAGAAGAAGCCAACAGACACAGTGAGTGGCTGTCTGGATATTGATTGAGCTTCTTCATGATTCTTTCTAAATGTGGAGCCGTCCAGTTCCAAGGAAAAGACTAATGCTCCATTGTAAGCAAATGGAGCATGAGTCTCCCTTGTATATACCCTGTTTCCCAGAAAATAAGACCGTGTCTTATATTCATTTTTGCTCCAAAAGATGCGCTAGGTCTTATTTTCTGGGGATGTCATATTTTTCCATGAATACACTTTTCGTGTAAAAAATCTTATACAGCAGCATCTCGGCCCAGGTTAGCTTTAGTCCCATCATATTTGTAGGAAGAGTCGGGTAGTGCATGTGCGATCGGCTGCAGTGTATAGCGATCAACCCACTAAAGAAATATGGAAGAGCCCGGCTGTGACTGGAAGAGCCGACCCGGCAAAGCGTCACATTGTACATTCTACAGTCATAGACTCATCAGATTAATGCTTGCATGTAACACTGGGAAGGATTTTTCTATACATACATAGATCCCTGTGCACGTGCATCAGTCATTTATCTATGCAGGAAAGAAAATCCACCCTCGCGCAGTGCAGCCAGGGGACGTCAATGTCCAGAAGAGACAGAAGGGAAACAGAAAACCAGAGAGACGCGGCGCTGGAAATAGAGGGAGGTTTTCATTCTGTCCCTGTCACGTCAGAGGAGGTGCAGTGGGCCCTGACTGCCACCCAGCCCACTGTCCCTGCCTACTTGGCGGGCTGTCCTAGATGGCAGACCTCAACTGGACGACAGCCCCTATACTGCTACGTGCAGGGCAATCAGGGAAAACACAGAGTCAATCAGTCCGGGTCGGCAACGGATAAGCCAAGAAACGTAATCCAAGTGGAAGGTCAGAAACAAGCCGGGGTCCAAACACGATCTGGAGCGCAGTACAAAATCGGAGGAAAAAACAAGGTCAGAAACAGGCCGAGGTCAGAAACACAGGAAGACAACTAACAAGACTACAGGGAAACAGCAAGAGAACACCTTTGACAGGCAAAGCCTGGAGGAACTGAGGAAGTTTAAAAGGTCTGCCCGGACACCGCCCCCGCAGCTGATTGGTGCGGCATCCGGTCCCTCCTCTTGGTCCTGAGAGACACACCCTCAGTTGGGAGAGGTTGCAGAGCTGTCACTCCTGGCTCAGGAGCAGCACCTCTCCCAGTGTGTGGTCCGAGGCCAGACTTAACCGGGTGGAAGGCGATAAATGGGTGGAAGGCTGCCCAGATGAACGTATCCTGACAGTCCCTTCTGAACTTTTTTTTCCTGCATAGATAGATGACTCTGTTACAGTTAAGAGCCACCCCTCACTCTTACATTTAAACCTCCTGTTTCCTCTCTTGGGACATTGATAGGTATTAAGGACCTGCAGTGACATCACAGTCACATGACCTCCAAGGACAGGTCCTTTTCCCCCCCTGCTAAGACAATACAGATTTTTATTTAAAGGTGTTTTGCCACGATGTAATGTTGACGTGGGATCCTCCAAAATGGGTTTTTAATCACTTTTCTAAATATATGTGATTACAAAAATTGCAGTCTGAGAGAGCTACAGCCTTCCTTACATGCCCTTGGTTACTTCAAAGAGTCTATTAGATACGGCCTGACAAGAGCTGGACGGGCTTGCGCAGAGAGAGCTTCTTATCTGATGAGACTGAGCTGCAGAAGTTTTTAAGGCACCGGGTAGCAATATGTTTTCTTTTGTATACAGAAAAAACTAGTTGTAGTGTGATTAGATACCTGCTTTATCTGATGACAGAGAACATGAAGAAGTTTTCGAGCTGCTGTGTAGAATAGGTGTTCTCTTTTGTATATGGAATCCACAAGTTATAGTTTTTTTTATTTCAGTGTACATGTCACAAGATCCCTAATGCAGCTCTGTGCTCTCCGCTGTGTGTGTCTCTTTTTCAGCTCTGTGATTTGTTTACATTACATTAGCATCTTAGCAGATAAGGCTCCTGACAGTGCCATCTGAGGCTGTCTTGCTGACATGCTAATCCACTGTTGTACTGTTTATTATTTCACTTAAGTTTTGAGATGCTCCCTTGGATTCCTCACTCCTTACTTCAATCCTCACTCCACTCACTCTATCCCCTGCAGCTTCATGACTCAGCGTGATTTGTTGACATTCTGCCTGGGCTGATAAGGAGAGGTAAGAATCTATCTCTATGCAAATCCCCTTTAACCTGTATTGTCCCAGGGCTGTTTCTCGGGGTGGGTGGGGCTTGGGAACACCCAGCCCGCCACTTTCACTCTGCCTGCCCTTAGGAATGGCCCTGTGTATGGGGAGCTGCAGCAATTACTTCCGCTAGGTCTTATTTTCAGGTGAGGCCTTTGGCCTTTATATTGCTAAGCTTGAAAAAAACTGCAGTAGGTCTTATTTTTGGGGGATGTCTTATTTTCAGGTAAACATGGTAATGATGGGAACCCAGAGTTTAGTGGATTGCTGACGGGTTCCGTAACAGGGGTGGTGGGGATAGGTAAATAGCTAACACTTGGTTTTCAATAACCTGGTCCCATTTCAAAAGAATTTTCTTTAACTGGACCCCTTAAGTAGAAATAATTGTCTGTGGCATCTGTCATGCCAAGTAGGGAACCTGTAGTTAAAAAGTAGTGTTCCATAGCTGTTGTCCAAGGCTAAGGGGCCCAAGCTGCAGTTTTGCACCAGATAAGAGATAAGTGCAGATCCTAGAGGTGCGACTTGCACCAGTCAAACATTGATAACTTAGTTTATGCCTTCAGTGTTAATGGTGGAAAGACCCCTTTGATTATTCAGATGTATATAAGCAGAAAGAAGAGGACAATACCAGCATACCTCCCAACTGTCCCGAATTGGGCGGTAATTACCCGATTTGAATAGGAGGTCCCGCCTTCACGATTTACAGAGCAAAAGACCCGCTTTCAGTTACACACTGCTCCGAGCTGGCCACGCCCCCTGAGCCAGGGAGCGTCTACAAATAGCTCTATGTGTGGCAGGCTGAGCAGCATGAGCATCCTACTGGACACACAGAGCTAGTTCTAGACACAGAGCTTGTAGACACTCCCTGGCCTTTCCTGATCTTCACACATCATTGGACAGCATGTGAGAGCTGCTCATAGCCTCTCCCTGGCTCTGTATCCAGCACTGACTGGTAAATGTAAGTGCCTGACTGTCCAGTAGTACAAAGCAGAAGTTCATCTGCCTGCAGTAGCAGACTGGCAGCCACCCTCTCTTCACTCCTGGCTCACACCATACTCGACCCCCCTCCTCCTCCACTCGACCTCCCCCCCCCCCTCTCCCTGACCCTCCACTCGACCCCCCCTCCCCCTGACCCTCCACTCAACCCCCCCTCTCACTGACAACCCACTCAACCCCCCCTCTCTCTACCCCACTCTTCCAGACACCCCACTCAACCCCCCTCTCTCCCTGACCCTCTCCTCCCTCCCCCTGACACCCCACTCAGCCCCCTTCTCTCCCTGACCCTCGACCCCCCCTCCCTGATCCAACACCCGGGAAAGCTGAGTGGCACCCATCCCCTATAGCAGACACCCATCTTTCCTGGATGCCTGCTGGGACCCATGTCACCCAGCTTTCCCAGATGCTAAATAACCTATCCAGCTGGGAAAACCCTCCACAGCAGGCGTCCAGGAAAGTTAGGTACCTGCTGTGGCAGATGGGTGCCACTCAGCTTTCCCTGGTGCTGGATAGCTCATTCAGCATGTGGGAAAGCTGGGTGAAAACCCTCCACAGCAGGCGTCCAGGAAAGCTAGGTGCTTGCTGTGGCAGATGGGTGCCACTCAGCTTTCCTGGACAACTGCTGTGTGGATGTCACCCAGCTTTCCAAGGTACTGTGTAGGCTCTTCAGAACCTTGGAAAGCTGGGTGACACATCCCCCACAGCAGGCACCAAGCTTTCCTGGACGCCTGCTATGGGGGATGTCATCCAATTTTCCCGGGCACTGAATTGGCTATTCAGCATCCCAGAAAGCTTGGTGATGCCTACTTGTAGGGTTGGTGGTTTTTTTAAAGGTTTCCCCTTTGGACTACACCGGACAACGTTGCATCTATTTCTATAATAAAATGGATAACGAGGGCGGGTGTCGGGGAGTGTTTATTTAAATAAAGTGTTTTTTTCTGTTTGCATGTGTTTTTTTTTTTCATTTTCTTCCAGTGATAGTAGTGGGGTTGTCTGACAGATGCCTCCATTACTATTGTTGGTGCTTGGTGTCAGCCAGCGGTGGTTTTTGTCACCCCCGAGGCTGACACTAACCCTGTGTCACTATTACCCCAACGCACCGGGGTACTGGGAAGAGCCGGTAACCATCAGGAGTGGACGCTCTAATGTGATGGTCCACTTCTGGAGCAGCTGCAGGCTAGTATTTTTAGAATGGGATGTTACCAGTATCGATAGTTCTTCCCATTCTGATAGTATTAGGCTGCAGCTGTCGTCTTTCCCTTTTTGGTTATGGAAATGGGGGGAGGGACCACACGTCGTTTGTTTTTTTTCTGAAAATATGTTTATTTAGTGAGAATCTGCACATGGGCATCCACTGTTACAGGAGGTGCCCACTGTAGGGTTCTCAATAAATGAATGATTAAAAAAAAAAAAAAAAAAAAACGACGTGGAGTCTCCCCTGATTTCCATAACCAGCCAGGGTAAAACCAACAGCTGCAGCCTAATACTATCAGAATGGGAAGAACCATCAATACTGGTCCCTTCCCATTCTAAGAATACCAGCCTGCAGCCGCCACAGAAGCAGACCCTCAGATTAGAGGGTCCGTTTCTGATGGTTACCCAGCTCTTCCCAGTACCCCTGGTGTGTTGGGTATTGAGATAATAGTGACACAGGATTAGTGTCGGCCTTGGGGTGACAAAAACTGCTGCTGGCTGACACCAAGCCCGAGCGATAGTAATAGAGGCATCTGACAGACAGCTCCATTACTATCACTGGAATAAATGGAAAAAAAGAACAGAAACAAGATAGCACTTTATTTAAATAAACTCTTCCTGACACTGGCCCTCGGGACCATTTTAGTTTATAAATAGATGCTACACTGGTCCGAAGTAGTCTAACAAATCCAATAGTATTACACTCCATCCCCTGCACCCCTGAAGGTCATGGCTGTGGCTGATCATCTGGGGGTGTAGGGAATGGGGAACAGGCCAGAGCCGCACCACAATCTCCGAGGGGTTGGTCTTCTGTCTCCCCCCAGGAGATTGTGTTGTAAGCTGTGGCCTTTACCTCCTCTCTCACCCCTGTGGCCTAGTGCCAACACGAAATACAACCCTCACCTGACACTCTATATCCCCCTGACCACTATGTATCGCCCCATATCCCCCTACTACATCTATCACTATATGAGGAGTTTGTACAGAGGTGGGAATTGGTAGAGAGGTGCTGGAGAAGTGCAGAGTCTAAGATGTTTGTGTGGTTAATTCTGCAGGGTGGAGGCCGGGAGAAGTGGTCATGGTGATGTGGAATGAATGGAGAATGGGAATGACTCCCAACAGAGAAGATGTCACCTGTGAGTCACTAAATTGTATTGTACTGTAATCACTTATATGTCTGCAGTGCCTGTGTACAACTGATATTTACCCCATATGGTCACTGTATGGTGGTATATACAGTCTGCAGAGCCTGTGTACAACTGCTATCTACCCCCCCATATGGTCACTGTATTTCAGAAATATTGGTAGTAGTGTAATGGTTTATATTCAGGATCAGTAGAGTGGTATTATTCAGTCATTATGTGGTGGTGATATGTGGTCATGGTCTTGTGGTATTATTCAGTCACTATGTGGTGGTGTTATGTGGTCATGGTGTGGTGGTATTACTCAGTCACTATGTGGTGGTGATGTTGTCATGGTGTGGCAGAATTATTTGATCTCTGTATAGCAGTATCATTGATAATATTAGTCTTGGTGTGGTCAGTAACAGTACAGTGATATTTGCTCCTTGTATTATGTGGTCACTGTACAACTATTATATAGAGGTATCATCCATAGAACATTATCTTACAGCTTTTTGTATGGATTTCTGTATATACTGTACATTACTTTATATAAATACATATTTACAGACCCTAGTGGACCCGCTGTAGTGTTTGTGCTGGTCTGCTGGAGGGCGGGGCATGATTTTGTTTAGTGGGGCGTGGCTAGAGGCGTGTCCTGGTTTGATGTCATTTGTTTGGGCGTGGTTAGAGGTGTGGCTAATGTGTCCCTCTTTGCAATTTCCAAATGTTGGGAGGTATGTACCAGGGCAATATCGAACTACTTATGGTTGCAGCATGTTACCTTAAAGATGCATCCCATTAAGGATGCAACTGTAGTGGACTTAGTTTTTTTTTAGATTCTTCATTACTTTCTCAAAAAAGTCATAATTTCTTTTCCCATCAATGTTGCTGTATAAAGGTTTATTTTAGTGGAAAGTGTTGTATTCTGACGGCACTATTTTGGGGTTCTTATGATCGACTGAAAAATATTATTTGTTTTTGAGGGGATTTTTTTATTGCAATATAAACACTCTCAGAGTTCTGCTGCATATTTGACTTGTTTCAACAGAGGGATCTTCTAATAATGCAGATTAGCCCCATCCAATAGAACTAATCCGCAATCTAGACCTCAACACATTTTCTGTGTAGAGAATGGAGTTGCACTCCTGTTTTTAATGTATCGCCAAGGTCCAACAGGACACTTTTCACACTCATTTTGATGCGTAAAATGGTCTGTGAAATGGCTGTTTTGCACATTAAAAACGCTGTGTGAACTCAGCCTTTTTGTTGTTACTTGGGTAGGTCATATGTTTATTGCCTCAAAATTTTTTAAGATTTACCACATTCTTTCTATCTCTTTACTGCCTGAGGATATGCAATAATACATCCATTTGTTATATAATTTGATAAGTTAAAAAGTTTTATTATTCTGCATTTTGATAGTGAATATGTATACTTTTAATCAATTAGCATAATACTAAAGATTGGAAATTTTTACTACCCTGATATAATTAATGAATAAAGAGTGAAGAAGCTTAAAGTGTGAGCCATTCCATTATGTATGAGGTCGAACAATAGACACACATTAAAGATCAAATCTAGGCAAGTACTTAAAATGAATATATAACAAATGTGTTAAATTATAAACTTGGATTAACCGGAGGTGGGGGGGATTTAATATGTAGGTCCATCATGATTTTTAAACTGATAACCTGTGATAGTCAGACTTGCAGACAAACAGTGCAGAAATGTATGATGTGGTTGAGGAATTGAGCCAATGATATCATAGCGCCTTATATTGGGAGTTTTTTTTTTTTTTACATTTTCTTATATTTGACATGTATATTGTCAAATATATTTGATATTAGGTTATTCTTTGTTTTTTCTTTTTATATGAGATTTTGGGGAAGAGCCAGTAAACAAAAATAGTTCTTTCATTCACATGTTCACCCTTGAGCCAGGGGGCTTAAAAATATTTGTATTATTGCATACTGTAGTAATTGCCTCAAATACTCTGCTTTTTAATAAAAATCTCTTTAGAAACAGGAGTTTTCTGACAATAGAGCAGAGAAGAAAAGATATAAACAGATTTCCCACAAATTTTCAAGATGTAGGCTGGATTCATACAACTGCAATCATGGGCGTAATTATAGCTGGAGCAACAACAGCATCTGCTATGGGGCACAAAGTTGGAGGGGGCCCACTCAAGTGTAAAAACATTGTACCATTTTGTAGATAATGGGGAGTTTTTGATATTTAATACTACTTTGTGGGCTCTCTAATACAGAACACTGTATTTACACCATTTATTATTGCTTTATTGAGTTTCATGTCAATAGATGGTGGGGCCCTGTCTAGAGATGGGCAAATTGATTCTAACGAAGTGGAATTCGTTTAGAATTTCAGGAAAACTTTGATTCTGAACGAAGTCGAAGTTTGGGGTGATTCGCGGAAACGAAGCATGCTTTTGATTGATAAAATGGCTGCAAGCACATGGCTTTACATGGGGCAAAGAAGTCTGCGAGGAAGAAAGGTGTAGCCTACATGACATGTGTAGAGATGAAGCCAATCAGAGACCGGCGGGATTGTGTAACGTCACCGCACTATATAAGTCCGGGCGCCATGCTCGCTCCTCACACTCCTCTCACTGTGCTGTGTAGTGAAGGTGCTGCTGCCGCTGCTGCTTATGATATCTCATACTAAAGAACACACTTTTATACAGCGATTTTTGGGGGGTGTCACAGCTTGTCTCAGAGACTGCTTCTCTTATGTTCTAATTCTGATTTTGTGGGGTATTGGAACTGAAGTCCAGTGTGCCTCCAATGCAGCTGCATGTACATTTTAATGCTATCTGCTCAGTTCTTCAGCACATTGAATATCCAAGGGTTATCTAAGCCTGTTCCTGATGTATTCAGTTAAAGAAACAGCGTTTTTACAATCCAAATACCACTTAATTTTTGGTTGCTCATTTATTTTGCGCAATTTAGATCCAGGGGTTAATTAAGCGTTGTTCTGCTGTTGTGGTCACTAAAAGAAACATTCTTTTTCACCACCAAAGAAGAAATTTTGCCTGTAGCATAATTCATATCCGAAGGTTAATTACGAGTTTTTCTGTTGTGTAACATAAAACACACGCCGTTTTAACACGCTACAAAGCTGGCAATTGTTGGCAGCATATTTCTTTTGCGCAATTTACATCCAAAGGTTAACTATTTTTCTGCTGTTGTACTTAGTAAAAGAAACGTTCTTTTTCACCGCCAAAAAATAAATTTTGCCTCTAGCATAATTCATAACCGAGGGTTAATTACAAGTTTTTCTGTTGTTGTGTTCCGTAAAATACACGCCGTTTTAACACGCTACAAAGCTGGTAATTGTTGGCAGCATATTTCTTTTGCGCAATTTACATCCAAGGGTTAACTAAGTATTTTTCTGCAGTTGTACTCAGTAAAAGAAACGTTCTTTTTCACCGCCAAAGAAGAAATTCTGTAGCATAATTCATATCCGAAGGTTAATTAAGCCTGTTTGTACTTTTATATTCAGTAAAATACACAGTGTTTTTAAACGGCACATACAAGTAAATATTTCCTGCCCATTTGTGGAGCGCAATTTATATCCAAGGGTTACCCAAGCTTGTTAGTGGGTTCATTTGGAGTCAAATACAGGGTGTGTATTTATCATATACAGATATCTTCATTAAACAGAGTCTGTACATTTTAGAACAAACAGTATGTCAGACAGAGAGGTGGCAGGCTCTTCACATGCGAGTGGCAGTGGCACAAACATTCCTGGAGCAGGCACAGGTCACAGCACAGCAAGGGGACGTCGCAGCAGGGGTCACTCGGTGAGGCCAGAACTGCCGCTGTCATCTAGCGGCCGTGTGTTGTTCAGCAACCAGATGGTTCTTGATTGGTTGTCTAGGTCATGCACTTCAGCCCAGATGACATCTGACAACCCCAGCCAAGAGTCGGTGGGAACGTCAGACACAACTCTTAGTTGGCATGGCCCGGGAGCGGCTCAGCGGCTCTCATCTGTCCTCAACCCGCCTCTGTCCCATCTGGTTCCCTCAGCCAGAGATCTACTATGTGGTCTGGGCTCAGTGGCACTATACAGTGAGGAGGACCAATTTGACGAGGGCAGTCAGCAGTACTTGGCAGCGAAGAAATGGGGCCAATATCCCCTGCTTCTTGCAGTATTGATGTGGAGAGTGGAATGGGAGGTTTTTTTGGTGAACGGTAAGCCTTTGCATACCAAGACCGTTGAGGAGGGCAGCAGTGACACTCAAACACTCATGAAGTATAAACATGGTGGTTTGAATCCAGTTTCTGCATTACACCAGTTTGTTCACAAGCAGCGTATGGAACTTGAACTGACGGAGACCATAACTACCGGAATTGTTTTAGGTGCTTATTTTGCATTCTGTGCCATTGTTGATGGAATTCAGTACAAAACTGGAATGGGAAACAAAAAAAAAAGAAGCAAAAGCAAATGCTGCAAAACTGGCTTTGTATGAAAAAGGGGAGGCCCTCCCCTGTTAAAGGTGGAAAAAGGGGAGCTCCTCCCCTGTTAAAGGTGGAAAAAGGGGAGGCCCTCCCCTGTTACCTGTTCATCAATTTCCCCCGTTCAATAATTTCCCCCTGTTAACCCATTAACGACCCTGGGCGTATGAGTACGTCCCAGGGCCGCTAAGAGGCTTTGCAGGGGGATTGCTCCGCGACCCCCCGTACAGCCGCCGGGTGTTAGTGGCTAATTGTTGCTAACACCCAGCCATTACAGCGCGAACGGGCAGCGTCGCCCACCCGCGCTGTTTAACCCATCAGACACCGCAGCATAGATGGCCGCGGCGTCTGAATGAATGACGATTAGTGCCGAGCACCGATCGTCAGGGTGATCGGCACCGTCGCAGCATAGCTGCAACGATCCGACCCCCGGACATGGCAGTGGGGAGCCTTGGAAAGGCTCCTGTCACTTCCATGTCCTGGTTTGCCCCCACTTCCGTCCGCAGACAGGAAGTGGGGAAACCGCCATCTTGGTACTCTAATGCATTGCCTATGCATTGCATTAGACTGTATTGACAATTGCGCCACCTAGTGGTCAAGTACCATAGGTATCCTCAATGTTACAGTAAAAAAAAAAATAAATCAAGTTTTACTGTACAACAAAAAGTATTAAAAGTTCAAATCACCCCCCTTTCCCCATTTTACAAATAAAAATTATAAAATAATAAAAAAGTTACACATATTTGGTATCGCCGCGTCCGAAAAAAGTCAGATCTATAAAAATATAACATCATTTATCCCGTGCGCTGAACACCGTAGAAGAAAAAAAATTCCAAACGGCAAAATTACGTTTTTTGATAATTTTATGTCACTTAAAAAATGGAATAAAAGGGAACAGAAAAGTCGCATCCATTCCAAACTGCTAGCGATAAAAAGTACACTTCAGCCCTCACTGACGTTCGTAGGTGTTAGTGCAATAAAAGTTATTGGTCGCACAAACTGGCGCCGCGGCGCAAATTTAAAAAATAGAAAAACATAACGGAAACCCTACATGTTTGGTATTGCCAGATGCATATCAACCTGTAGAATACAGAAAACACATTGTATTGACCGAAGATTGAACGCCTTAAAAGCAAAACCCCCGCAAACATTGCAGAAATACGTTTTTTTTTTACAATTTGTCCCACTTGGAATTTTTTTGCGGTTTCCCTGTATATTCTATAGTATAGTGAATAACACCATTAGAAAGTACATCTTGTCCTGCAAAATAAAAGCCCTCATGATTCTATATAGGTGGAAAAATAAAAAAGTTATGGCTCTGGAAAGGCGAGGAGGGAAAAACGAACGTGTCAACAACAAAAAAACGCAGAGTCCTTAAGGGGTTAATATATTTATTCCTGTTCATCAATTTCCCCCTGTTCAATAATTTCCCCCTGTTAATATATTTATTCCTGTTCATCAATTTCCCCCTGTTCAATAATTTCCCCCTGTTAATATATTTATTCCTGTTCATCAATTTCATCAGTACCTGACCTCGAATCTCCGCCGCCTGCCCTGACCTGTTGGCCTGACCTTTGACTACGAGCCTGCCTGACGATTCTGTACCACGCTATACCTTGGCTGCCACCGCAAGCAAGTCACGTCAGGGGTAGCGACCTGGTAGACTCCCGCCGCAGCAAGTCCATCCCGCTTTGCGGCGGGCTCTGGTGAAAACCGGGACCTACTTAGATCCCGCTCCCTGGCGTGGCTATTGGCATCGCTTGCGGTGGTCCAGTGTATCCACTACCGCTGTCCGTGACAACATGAAGCAGTGGAATGACGTTATTCATCCCGTAGTCCTGGCGACTGCCAAATAACGCATGTCCGCATGAAAGGGCCTGAGCAAACGGCAGGTTTCACGCATGATCTGCCATAATCTGACATTTAAATTACACAGGGGTGTACTCCTGTCCGCTTGGATCATCAATAAACCATTAATAACCTTTCTCTGTTCGTAGAGGTGTTCCAACATATGGAAGCTGGAATCCACCGTTTGGAAATGTCACATATCAGCCTATGTTGGGGGGAGGCCGGTGTGCCACTGCAGCTTAAGGAGGGTGTGATTGGTGGTGTAAGAATGGCTGAAGTGCATGCAAAGTTTCCTGGCACTTTTTAGAATGTCTTGCAGATGGGTGTAAGACTTGAACAACCTGATTGAGCATTTCCTCCTGTGTGTGACTTCGTTCGCCCAGGGGAATCATCCTGTCCACTTGGATCATCAAAAATCGTTAATGGCCTTTCTCTGTTCAATAATTTCCCCCTGTTAATATATTTATTCTTGTTCATCAATTTCCCCCTGTTAATATATTTATTCCTGTTCATCAATTTCCCCCTGTTAATATATTTATTCCTGTTCATCAATTTCCACCTGTTCATCAGTTCCTGTCTGCCCGTGTACCCGACCTTTCTGCTATGTTACCTGACCTCGAATCTCCGCCGCCTGCCCTGACCTGTTGGCCTGACCTTTGACTACGAGTTTCGTCTTACGATTCGGTATCTCGCTGTGCCTCGGCTACCACTGCAAGTTAGTCGTGCCAGGGGTAGCGACCTGGTAGGACTCCCGCCGCAGAAAGTCCATCCTGCCTTGCGGCGGGCTCTGGTGAAAACCGGGACCTACTTAGACCCCGCTCCCTGGCGTGGCCGCTACCACCGCTTGCGGTGGTCCAGAGGAGCCACTACCCGTGTCGTTACAATGGCTGAAGTGAATGCCAAGTTTCCTGGCCAGTTCTTTGAATGGTGCAGAGTCCACCACTTGAAAAGGGAGGGACTGCAGTACCACCAACTTGGACAGGAGCACGGTCAGCTTCTGCACTTAGGGATGGCTAGACGCATACTGCTGTCTCTTGGCAATCGTCTCGGTGAACGACTGCTGGCACCATGAGTGCCGAGGAGCAGGAGTATCTGGACCGGTAGATGATGTAATAGACAGGGAGTTGTCTTTGGCAGAGGTGGTGAAGCCTTGACTGCCTGAAATGGGAGGCGTGCCACCACATCTGAAACACGTATGGTGTCACTGCATGATGTTGATGCAGGGCCATGGTATTAACTTTAGGTCCCTGGTCACGCTTTACTTTCTGGCCACAGATTCGACATATAGCCATGTTCACCTCCTCTGGTGTCTTAGCAAAAAACTGGCACACCGCCGAGTAGGTGATTTTACCACCAAAGCGCTGCACTGACTGACTGTTACCGCCGCTGACCCGGTGAGTCCCTGTGCCGCTACTTTCTGGGACCTGCAAAGTGGGTGTTCACTACCGACTTACGGGCTGTGCCACTGCCTGACACGCAAGCTGCTGCTCTCTTCTCCCTATGATAATGATGAACCCTTGTACACTGTTGGTCTGGGTCAGCTGATAGCATCACATGGCTTTCAAAACCACCAGTATGCTGATGACACCCAACTTTACATCTCCGGCCCAGACATTAACTCTCTACTTTCCAAGATCCCAGATTGTCTGTCGTCCAAAGCCTCCTTCTTCTCCTCCCGTCTCCTAAAACTTAATGTAGAGATAACGGAATGCTTCCAGGGCCGGGACAATGGGTAGTCGAGGGTAGGGCCCACTTCATCCCAGGGAGAAAAGGGGGCACAAGGAGGCATGGAGTGGACTGAATTTTCCATTTGGGGGGCACTTTATGCCTTGTTTAACTAGGGCACCAGAATAACTTGTCCCAGCCTCGCCTGCTTCTCCCGGCTCCCATGTGCGATCGGCTACATCGATTAGTGTTTGCCTGTCACCGCCGTCCTCCTCAACGGTGTCGCTGTACAAAGCCTGACCGCTCGCAACATAACCCCCCATTGCAACTCTCCTCCTCACTATTTGCCCGCTTCTGCAAGAAGCAGCGGATGTCTTCCCCACCTCTTTGCTGCCCACTGTCCTCAAATAGTTGGTCCTCGCTGTATAGTGGTGCAGAGGCGACAGCACATAGTAGTTCTCTGGCTGTGGGAAGCGAACGGGACAGAGGTGGGTTGAGGACAGGTGAGAGCCCCTCACCTGCTCCCGGGCCATGCCAACAAGGGGTTGTGTGTGACAAACCCACTGACTCTTGGCTGGGGTTGTCAGATGTCATCTGGGAGAAAGTGTATGACCTAGTGTGTGGTTAACACATGGCCGGTAGATGATACCGGATGCTGTGGCCTCGCAGGGTGACTCCTTCTGTGATGTCCCCTTACTGTGCTGCGATCTGTGGTGGCTCTGGTAAACTAATACTGTGTTCTTTGATGCTATGGTAGGATCATAGCCCTCAGCTTGTTTTTTTCCAGCTGTTGCTGCCATGACTTTATCACGCTACATTCCCGCTACAGTTTTATGGTCAGTTTCGCCCTCTTAAGTGCCCATGGAATTTTATAGTGAAGCGACTTTAAGAGCGGCGGCAGTCATATGCGTGTCATACTAAAACACAACATTGTATGAAGACCAAACCAAGCTCCCTCTGCATATTTAAGAATGGCACAACGTTCTACAGCACCCTGCAGGCTCTGTGCAGCCTGGAAATAGCTGTTTTTTAACGCGATTCGTCCAGAAGCAATTCAGACCGAAACAAAGTCACCGAATCGAATTTTTGAGAAATTCGCCCATCTCTAGCCCTGTCTCACTTTGCTATGGAGCTCTGTGAATATTAATGATGCCCCTGTCGCCAATGATGTGGTTGAATTGTTGTATCCATTTATTGACCAAAAACCCTTTGAAATCCCCCAAAGGGTTTTTTCCTATACTGAATTTGTTTTTTCAAAAGATTTTCATGGCCCAAATTTTGGGGTTCATACTCTGGGGGGGAAACCCTACCTTTGCAGGTCATAATAAAGTTTTTTTGAACACAGGGTGGAAACCATTTTGTATTTTTTTCTGACATTTTAAAAAGGGTTTTTTTTGGGGGAACCCCAAAAGGACGCATATGCAGCAAAAAGGGGTGCCCGGCTCATTTTGGGCAACAAAATGCCTTCGCTAAAATTTCCCCATTAAGGGTAAATTCATATTTTTTTTGGATTAAAATAAAACCCGGTGGGGGAACACTCTAAAAGGGGAATAAAAGGGTAGGGTTTTTTAAACAAGTTTTTTATTTTTTTTGGTTAATTTCCCCTTTCAAAAAAAGTTTAAAAATTTTGCCCCACATTTTAGGGGCCCCTCAACTAAACCTAATCAGATAAAATGCGGGGCAGGTTTTCCGTGATTTTCCCAGACTTTTCCGTTAGTTTTATAAAACCATTCTGCGTTATAAAAAGGGTTTGCACTCATAATTTTATTGAGACACCCCTCTTTGGGTCAACAAAAGAATTTTTAGCCCCTAACAGTTTTCAAACTTTTGGGGCCCCCTTGGGGTTTGGGTAAAATTTGACTATTTATTAGAGATGGGGCAAATTTTTCCCAAAAAAGGGAAGGGGAAATTCTTTTAGAATTAAGGAAAACTTCGGTTCTAAAACGAAGTCGAATTTTGGGGGGCCCCTTGGGGTGAACGAAGGGGTGCTTTTGATTGAAAAAAATGGCTCGAGCACAGGCTTTTCCCAGGGGGCCCAAAGCACCCCTGGGAGGAAAAGGGCAAGCCCCCCATGACATGTGCAGAATGAACCCAATCAAAAGCCCCGGCCCGGGTTTTCTGTGACGCCCAACCCCCACTTTAAAAACCCGGGGCCGACGCGGGGAGCTCATACCGCTCTCCTGTCCGGGTTTCCGGGGAAGGGGGTTTGCCGCCGATTTTAAATAAAGAACTGTTTTTTTATACAGCGATTTTTGGGGGGTTTTCTCCACTTTTTCCCCAGAGACTGCTTTTTTAAAATTTTTCTATTTCTGATTTTTTGGGGGTATTGGTTTCCAAAAGTCCAGTGTGCGCCAACTGCAGCTGCATAACATTTTAATGCTATGTGCTCACAGCCATTTAAATATCCGGGGGGGACCCAAGCCATTTTCCTTTTGTTTTCCCAATTTAAAGAAAACAGCGTTTTTATAAAAAACAAAAAACCCCCTTCTTTTTTTTGGCTGCTCGATTTTTTTGCGCAATTTAAAATCAGGGGGTTAAAATTAACGTTGCTTTTCTGCTCGGGTTGACCCCAAGAAACCGTCTTTTTCACCCCAAAAATTTAAACAATTTTCCTGTAAAATAATTCAAAAGGGCAAAGGGGTTAATTTAAACAATTTTTTCTTTTGTTTTTACATAAAAACACGAAATTTTGGTAACACCTACAAAGCTAGTATTTTTTTGGGTTGGGCTCAATTTTTTTTGCTTTTTTACACCCCTTTTTTTAAAATTTAAAGGGTTTTTTTTTTCTGCTTTTGGGCAAAAATAAACCGTTTTTTTTTTAAACCGCCAAAAATTAAAATTTTCCTGAAAACCAAAATTTTCCCCAAGCAAAGGTTAAAAAATTTTTTTTTTTCTCTTTTTTGTGTACGTAAAAAAAACCACGCAATGAAAACACGCTACAAAGCTAAAAGTTTCCCGGTTGCTAAAATTCTTTTTGGGCGAAATTTTACATCCATTTTTTTAAATTTTCCTTTTGTTTTTCTGCTGTGGGACAAAAAAAAAACCCCGTCTTTTTCACTCCCAAAAAATTACAATTTTCCTGTCCCAAAAATTTTCACGGAAAAGGGTTTTAATTTTACAATTTTTTCTCTTTTGTGTAGCGAAAAAAACCCCGGAAATTTGTAAAAAACCGCTACAAAGCTGGGTAGTTTTCTGGTTGCTCAATTCTTTTGCCCAAATTTACATCCAGGGGTTAATTAAGCGTTTTTTTTCCCTGCTCTGGTGACAAAAAAAAAACCGTCTTTTCACTGCCAAAAATTAAAAATTTTTCCTGAAACCCATAATTCAAAAGAAAAGGTTAAATAACAATTTTTTTTCCTTGTTGTGTAGCGTAGAAAACACCTAATTTAACAGATACAAAGCTAGTATTTTCCCTTTTTGCTAAATTTCTTTTTGCGAAATTTACATCCGGGGGTTAATTAAGCGTTTTTTTTTCTGCTGTGGGGACAAAAATAAAACCCCTCTTTTTTTAACCCCGGGCCCCAAAAATTAAAATTTTTTCCTGACCATAATTCCCCAAAAAAAAAGGTTAATTACAATTTTTTTCTTTTGTTGTTACCCGTAGAAAAAAAACGCAATTGTAACACGCTAAAAAGCTAGTAGTTTCTGGTTTCCCTAAATTCTTTTGCACTATTTAAAATCCAGGGGTTAAATTTTAACGTTTTTTTTTCTGCTGGGTAAACAAAAAAAACCCCCGGGTTTTTTTCCCCACCGCCAAAAAATTTTTTTTAACAATTTTCCCTGAACCAAAATTTCCACAAGAAAAAGGAAAATTAAAATTTTTTTCTTTTGCTGTGTGGGCGAGAAAAAAAACGCAATTTTTAACACGCTACAAACTAGTTGGGTTTCGGGTTTGCTAAAGGGTTTTTTTTTGCGCAATTTACATCCAGGGGGGTTTAAATTTTAAGCATTGTTTTTCAGTTTGAACTCTAAAAAAAAATTTTGGGTTTTAAACCGGGCCACAGAAAAAAATTTCGAAAGCATAATTCAAATCCGAAAGGTTTAAATTAAAGCCGTTTTTTGCTTTTTTATATTAAAGAAAAAAATACACAGAGTTTTTAAAACGGCACATAAAAGTCAATTTCCCCCGCCCATTTTTTGGAGCGCATTTTATCCCCAAAGGGGTTAAACCCAAAGTTTTCTTAGTGGTTCATTTGGAGCCCAAATTTACGGGGTGTGTTTTTTAATCATAAACAATTTCTTCATCAACAGTGTCTGACATTTTAAAAAAACAGTATTCAAAACAGAGAGGTGGCCCAGGCTCTTCACCTGCGAGGGGCCCAAGGCACAAACTTTCCCGGGGAGCAGGTCGAAGCACAGAAAGGGGGAAACGCCCAAAAGCAGGGGTCACTCCGGTAAAGGCCCCAACTCCCGCGTCATCTAGGGGCCCCGTGTACTGACTACCCAACCCCCAATTTTTTCTTGATTTTGGACTATTTCAACCACTTCCTCCCAGATGAAAACCCTTGCAACCCCCAGCCAAGAGTCGGTGGGAAACCGGTAAAGACAAAACCCTTTAGTTGGCAGGGCCCCGGGGAGGGGGTCAGGGGCCCCCTCACCTGTCCTCAAGCCGCGCCCTGCCCCCACCCGGGTTCCCCCTCAGCCAAAATCTACTATGTGGTTCTGGGGCCCCACGCCACTAAAATAGCGAGGGATGAACAATTTGAGGAGGGCAGTCACTGCGGGCAGCGAAAAAAAATGGGGCCAATATCCCCTCCCTTCTTGCAGAGGGGGCAAAGTAAAAAAGTTGAAATTTTGGAAAATTGGGTATTTCATGTTTTTTGGGGGGGCCCAGCCTCTGCATCCCAAAGACCCGGTGATGAGGACAGCAGTGACGTAAAACCCACAAATAGATGATGTTTGTAGCCACCGCATTTTGGGGGGCCGGGTGAGGAAAGGGGCCTTCATCATGGGTCGGGAAAAGAGGGCGTCACTTTCGCGTCAGGCAGCGGGGGCACCCGCAAGTGGTCGTGGGGCCCCGTGATTCGCAGGATACACCGTGTGGGGTCGGGAGCCAACCGGCCCACTTGGGAAAAAAACCCGTTTCGCAGGGTCCAAGAAATAGGGGTCCGGGGGCCAAGCGAGGCCAGCGGGGGCAGTACCCCCTAATTTCGGACCGTTGGCGGAAAAAATCCAATACTGGGGCCCCATTGTGGCAGTTTTTTGGGCTAAAGACACCGGAGGGGGGCCAAATTTTGGGGTAAAATTAAAAACTGTAACAGAAAGTGAACGGGGCCCCAGGGAGCCAACGTTGGCCCCATTGCCCCGTAAACACAGAAGCGTCACCACCCGGGGCCCTGGGAGAAACTTTGGCCCCTAAGTGGTGGCCCAAACCCTTTTCCCCGGGAAAGGCCCAGCACAAAAGCAGAAAGCCCCCAAAAGTGGCACGCTTTCCAAATTGCGGGGCCAGCCCCAAGGCTCCACCAACCCTCTGAGAAGGGAGCTTTTTTCCCCCTTTTTTGACATGATCCCCCGGCCCCATATGCTCCTGCCCCGCAAACTCATGGCCCAAACGGGTTGTTCAGCGAGGCATTGCAAAAGAACAACAGAAATGGGCGTCCAACATCCAAAAGGGGGCAGAGCTGCCCCTTTCCCCTCCTGTCCAAGTTGTTGGTACTGCGTCCCCCCCCCTTTCCAAAGGGTTTGGACTCCGAAACCAAATTCAGAAAAACTAATAGCTTGTGCCGAGCCGAGATGGAATTTTCCAAGCCGAAATTTTCCCCTTTTCCCAAAAAAGGCCCTTTTTACCAGCCCTTAATAAATTGGTAGAACAAAAGGGTGGGCCAGCCCTTTTAAGCTTAGGGGGTTTTTTTTTCCCAAGGTGCACCCCCAGCGCGGAAAGGGTTTCCGGAGCGAAACAAAGGGTAAGGGCCAGAAACATGTCCTTTTAAAAGGGGCCCACGGGGTGAATTGTTTTCCCGGGCCCCAGGCACACCAAAACAATTTGGGAAAGGAGCCCGCCGTTTTTCCTCCCTCCTCCACGTTGTAAAACCCTCTGCCCCTTTGGCCAATGTCCCCCCTCCCCCCTCCCCCCCAAACCCCAAAACCCTTTTTTTCCACCTCCACAAGAAAGCTCCCATACCAGATGTGTAGGGCCCACAGCGGGTGCCCACGCAGTTCTACACCGGGTTTTTTACCCCCCGGGCAAAACGAAGTCACACAGGGGGGAAAACTGCTCCCGAAAATTGAGACCGAAATCGTGTGGGGTTTTCTTCTCCGCCCCCAACCCTGAAAATTTGGGGAAAACCAGGGTGAGGGGACAATGGGAAAAACCCAGGGGTTGTCCGCCTGCCCCCGAGGGGGGAAAGGTCCTTTCGCCCCCCGGGCGCACGTTTTCAATCTGGTTGTTAAAAAGGTTCCTAAAGGGCCCTTCCCACCCGATCTTAAAAAACTTCTGAAAAGGGCCAGGAAACTGTGCTTTGCACTTTATCCTTTTCGTACAAAACCCGGGAAAAACCCTCCTCGATTTTGCAGGGGCCGGGAACGGCCTCCCCCAACACACTCTGAAATGCGATTTTCCCCCTTTTTGGGAAATTTCCACCCTTTAACATTTTGGACCGACTGTTTTAACCAGAAAAAGGGCCAAATTAAAACGTTTTTTTTTATGATCCAGGCAGACAAAAAGTACCCCCCGTTTAATTTTGAGGGTCAGCCAGTGGAAAGCCCTGCGTGACCCTGCCTTTTGTTAAAGGCCATTCAAAGGAGGCCCCCACGTTATTTGTTTTTTCCCAGGATAGGGGGATGAAAAAACGCTTTCCCCACGCTTCATGTCCTGGAACAGATCTAAAAATCTGTCTGGTTGCCAGGGGACTGGAACGTGGCGACTACATCTGGGTGGCCAAAATGAGCCCCGGTGGGACTAAAAAGGGAGGGGGGAGGAGGAGGGGGACATTGGAGCAAACCCTTTGGGTCGGGTTTGAAAATGGTTTTTTCTACCCCAGGTCCCAAGGGAAAGGAGGAGCAGGAGCAACGGAGGAGGGGTAATGGGGGATGAGGAAAATGGGGCCCGGAGACCCCCAAGCCCCCGTGGCAAATACATGGAAAATGGAGGCAGGGAGCCCCTGGGAACCACTTTTTGCAGTTTGGCCCGCGGGCATGTTTTTTTTGCCGGGCTAGTGACAGCCGAAAAGCGGGCACCCGGGCAGAGGGAATTTTTCCTCTCCAAAAACTATTGGCCCCCCAAACCGGGTCCAAAATGGGAGCCTTTTTTCCCCAAACCTATTGAGATGGGGACAAACCAAATACTATGGGGAAAAACCCCGTAATCAGGGGGCCGGGTTCCTATGTGCGGCATCGTTCCTCCCCTACGGGGTCTGCCCGGGGGGGTTTTCCTCGGGGCCTAAACGCACAAACAGCCACGGCTGCGGGGGGAAAGGTGGGGGGTAGGAGCGTCCCAAAGCTCCTTTCAGCAGAAAACCAAGTCTGGAGTCACTGATGAATAGTTTCCCCTTCACCCCACCTAGTGGGGGAGGGAAAGCCCGCCACCCACAGCAGGCCCCCGGGAAGCAGCCCCCTTAACCCCCAGGTGGTGGCCTATTTGGGGTCGGGCATTCTCCCCAACCCCAGTTAGAAGATCCACTGGACTACGGGGCAGGCAAACTGGATGTGGGGGCCCGCAACTTTCCGAGTTTGCAGTGGAGAAGCTGTCCCTGCCCCCGGGCCCCTAGGGGGTGGGACAAGGGGGGTGGGTTTAGGTGGGGGGGCCATTCGTTTAAAACCCCCAAGGAAGGGGAAAACCCCCCCCTTGGCCACCCGGGGAAAAGTGGAAACCCTTTTACCCCTTTTTCAAGAAAAATCAACGGACGGGGGGCCCGGATTTTTCCAAAACACCAATTCCTTAGGTTTTCCCGCCACATCACCATGACGCCTCACCCAAACTGTGGGGAAATGATCCCCGGGTTTAAACTACCTGCCTCAGCCACTATTCTGATGCTGGCCCCCCCCCGATGGCCCCACCCTCTGCTGACAGTTTTTTCCATTTTGCCCCCAACCATCTTTACCAGGGACTGGTATTGCCACCCCCCCTCCACACTCTGTCCCTTTGGGGGCCACTGTCTGACCCAGGGCCCGCTGGGTGTGGCTCTGCCGGGGACCTCCACACTGTTCAAATTTTCCCACTCTTTTGGCCTACTCCTGTTTTTGCCACCCCCCCAGAATGTCATTGTGGCCCCTTTTTTGACCTCCCTGCTGCTGCTGTGGCTTTCTCCGGACCTACACACTGGTCATTGTGCCAAAAGTCTGACCTCATGTTTGCTGCTTGTGGCTACTGCCGTGACCTCCACAACCCGTTTCCCTTGTCCCCCCTCTGTGGCCTTAAATCCTGTTTTTGCCACCCCTTCCAAAATTCATTGTGCCACTGCCTGACCCCCATTTTGCGCTGTGGCTGCTTCCGTGACCCCACAACTGTGTCCCTTTTTGCCACTTTTTCCGACCTCATCGCTTGCTAATTGGTGCTAACCCGTGACCTTTCCCCACTGTGTCCCTTTTCCCCCTCGTGGCTACTCCTTTTTTTTTGGCCGCCACTTTCCCAAAAGGGCATTGTGCCACTGCCTGACCTCATGCTGGGTGGGTGTGCCCCTGCCGGGGACCTACACACTGTGCATTGGGGCCCCCTGCCTTTACCCCCATGCTGCTGCTGGCCAAAAACCTACACACTGTTTCCATTGTGCCATGTCTAACCTCAGCTGCTGCCGTTGGGCCCGCTGCCCTGAACCCGCAAACGGGTCATTGTGTCACTGTCCTGACCTCATGCGTGCTGGGGCGCTGCCTTGGGCCTCACACCTTTGTCATTGTGCCCTGTCCTGAAACCCCATGCCCGCCGCTTGGGGTGCCCCTTTTGACCTACACACTGTGTCCAAATTTCCCCCTTTCCTTTAAACCCCATGGGGAACTGCTTGGGGGCTGGGTTCCTGACCTCCACACTCTGTCATTTGCCACTCTTTTGGGCCATTCCTTTCTTTGCCAAACCCCAGAATGTCAATTTTGGCCCCTCTCTGCCCTCATGGGTGCTGTTTGGGGTAGCGCCGTCACCTTTCCCCCACTCTGTCAATGGGTTTCCACCCCGGAGCTCTCAGCTTGTTTTTTTTCCCCTTTTTCTGGGGATTACTTTATCAGGCAAAAATTTCCCGCTTCAGTTTTTTTGGTCAGTTTTGCCCTCTTAATGCCCAGGGAATTTTATAGTGAAACGGAATTTTAAGAGTGGGCGGCAGTCATGGTGCGTTCCCTACAAAAAAACAACATTTTTATGAAGACCAAAAACCCAACTTTTCCCCCGGGGATATTTAAGCATGGCACACAACTTTTTACCCGGGCCCCCGGGAGGGTCTTGGCAGCTGGAAATAGATGGTTTTTTTAAATGAAATTTGTGCCCGAAGTAATTCGGAAAAGAAGTTATTTTTTTTCCAGAAATTCCCGGGGAAGTTTAACGAAACTAATTTCGGGAAATTCGCCCATCTCTACTAGTTATGCCTGTCTCAAGTTCACCTAATATACTTTAAAACCCCAAACCCTGCCGCAGTCTTTTTTAAATTTTTGTTCATTGTTTTTTTTTCCCCCTTTCCCTTTCCCAAAACCCCATCCCTTTTTTTTTTCGTCAACATGGGTTTATTAATGGATTTTTTTGGGTTTTGCAGGACCAAAGTTTTAATTTTTCAATGAGGGCCTTTTAAAACCATACTATTTACTGTACTATAAACTGTACTGGGAAATCCACAAAAATTCTGGTGGAATGTTAAAGAAAATGTAATTACGTTGTTTTGATTGGGGTTTAGATTTAATGGAGTTTACTGTTCAGTATAAATTATATATTTTTATCTGTTTTCCTGCAGTTAAATACAAATTCCCGGGTGCCCAACAAAAAATTAAATTTATTAAATTTTATTTTCTTTGTTCTAGTACCCCTAATCCTAAAAAGCTAAATAGAAAAATTTTTTTTGTGGCCCCTGAAGTGTAGTTATTGTTTTATTACAATTTTCGTGAGCACGAAATGAAAAAAAAAAACACAAAATGCAATTTTGGCATTGGGAATTTTTTTATTTTTTAAAGATTTTCACCCCTAGGGGAAAAAGTGTTTTAATTAAATAGATCAGATTTTTTAACACTGAAAATTGAAAAACCAAATTTTCGGGGGAACTTTTTTATTTTATTTATTATTAAAAGGGGGAAAAGGTATCATTTGAATTTTAAAAATTTATTTTTAATTTATTTTTTTTTTTTTAAAAAACTTTTTTTATTTTGCCCAAATAAAAGGGGGGAGGAAAAACTATTGCTTTTTCGTCCACGGGGCAGGACAAAAAAGGGAAAAAAACCTATATTTTCCTAAAATAACACTTATTCCCTTCCCCGGGGGGGGAAGTAGAAAAACAAAACCTTTTGAGGGTTCGGGGCTTTAAAACGGGATCTTTAATTTAATCTATTTTTTTTTGTTATAATTCACTTTCCCAATTTTTTTTAAAATTAAAAAATTTTCATTTTTATTTTTGTTTTTCCCTGTGAATTTGAGCAATTTTTTTATTTTATGTACTTCGCCTTTTTTTATATATAAAAATTGGGAAACATCAAAAAATTTTTGGTATTTTTCCATTTAAAATTAACTATTTTGGGTTTGATCCATTTTATGAAACCAAAACCCTTTTGGATCTTATTTTCTGAACTTTTTTTAAATGTAGGGTTTTTAATATTTAAAAAAAAGGGGTTTTAAATTAGTTTTAAAGCGTGAAACCTTTGTTTAAAATTTTTTTTGATGAGGAAGAAAAAACACACAAAAAGGCACCCTACAGAACCCCTTCCCATTAGTTTCCACCTCCAGGGGAAAATTTGCTTGGAAACCCCGCCCTCCCCACAGAACTAATCCTTTTTCCTTGGAATGCCGGGGCCCCCATTGCTGAAAGAAAGTAAAAATTAATACCCCGGGGTCTGACTCGGGCTCTGATCCCTGCTATTAGGGGTGGGGGGCCCACTGTATTAAAAGCGGGCACAACCACATACCATCCTCACCCTTTTCATGTTATGAAAATTAAATAATTTTAAATTTAAAAAAATTTTTTTAAAAAGGGGAGCATAAAAAAAGGCATTTCCCCGGGTTAAAATGGGATAGGGGACTGAAATTCTTTCCCTTAAAGTTGGAATTTGTATAAAGGTCAAACATTTAAATAAATTAAATGAAACTCCCAACAAAAAAAAAACTTTTAAATTATTTTTGAAAAGTGAAAGGAAAGGGGGTTATCCCCTTTTCTACTTTTTGTTTTGCTGTCGTCCCCTTTTAAAAATGTCACCTTTTCACTTTCTGTCTCCCAGTCGCTAGGGGGCATGTTTGGCACTTGTATTTCCACCCAAATTTAGCTGGTGGGGAAATTATGGAATTACAAGGCCAGCATGCCACAGCAAAAATTTTTTAAAACAAAATTATTAATAAAGCTCCTATAAAAAATTAGTACATGTCTGGTGGGGCTTTCCCTGGCACTTGGGGTTTTCCCACAACTACAAATGCCAGCACCACACATGTACTAATTGTTGCATGCTAAATACAAACAGTCTTTTTTTGGGGTTTTGGGGTGGGGGGCCCGGGAAGCAAAAAGAACATCCCCTAACAAGCCTGACACCCCAAAAAGTTTCAGTAGGCAAAAAGGGAAAAAGCTGTTGTGCCAAAATTTTTAGGTTCCAAGCGCGAGGGGGTTGGGCGAGGGGGTTTTAAAAAAAAGGGCGCTTCCCCGTAAAAAGAGGCAAAGGGTGGAGAAGGCATATAGTTTCCAACTTTTTTTTAAGCTACGCCCCATAATCTCTGTTTGTAATGGGAGACGAAGGTCTTGGGAAAATTTTGTAAAGTGGGGGAATTTGCCAGCAAAATTGAAAAATTTTTTAAAGGGGGTTTTTCAAAGGGGCGTTATTCGGGGTGTATTTTGGGGGCCCAAAATTTTTTCTGCAATCTCCGAAGTAGGCCCCCAAATATAAAAAAAATTTAATGGGGAACTCAAGAGGGGCTTTTTTTTTTTACAAGAACCCCGGAAAAAGGGGTAAAATGGGGCTGGACCGGGAGCCCCTTAGAAGTATTCACGCCAAGGGCATACTTAAAAAAAACAGCACCCATATAGAGGGCGGCCCAGAAAAAAAACCCGTACTTTGATGTCCCGGTGGGGAAATTTTCACGGGTTTCCAAAGGGTTTTAACCCACCCTGAAAGGAAGGGAAAAAAACCCAAACCATTTTTGAACACCAAAAAGTAAAAGTAGAACAACATTAGGCTGTATAAACTATCGGGGGACTGGGTGTTTAGCAAATTTGCGTAGGCTTATTGAGATCGATCGTTTGGGCCCGATAGCCCGGGCCTCAAATCAAATTGGGGTTTTTTTTCGAATGCAGCATCAAAATGCCGTTCCCATTAAAGTCTATGGAGGGGGCACCAACCCCTTTAAAATTATTACACCCAAACCCCCAAGGCTGGAAAGTTTAAAATTAAAAACATCCAAAACCCAGCCCCAAAGGGATAAAAATAAAAACATCTTAGGCAACACACTTAGGTTTAAAAGTAAACAGAAAAAAAGTCACAGACCATTTACTATCCCGGGTCTTGAAACCACAGCCTGCCCTTTAAAACCCCTGAAACACCCAAAAAATTTAAAAAGTCCAAAAGGGGCATATGATTTTGAACCACTTTGTTATTTTAAAACCGGGAACAGGGGAAATTTATCCCCTGTCCTGGAACCACATGACCCCCAAACCTGAAATTACCCCCACATTTAAAAATCCCGGGGCAAAAAGGATTTTTTAAAACCCACCTTTTTTAAGTTGAACGGGAAAATTTGACTATCCCTTCCTGGGCCACGGGGCATGACCCCCAAACCTGCATCCCCCCAAAAAATTTAAAATTTTTCCGCAAAAAGGTTTTTTTAAAACCACCTTTTTTAGTTTCACTGAATTTTTGACTATACCGCCCCTTGGCCAAAGCATGACCCCAAAACCCTGCAAACCCCCACATTTAAAAAGTGCCGGCAAAAAGGAGTCTTTAAACCCACCTTTTTTAGTTGAACTGGACTTTTGACTATACCGCCCCCGGGGCCACACCATGACCCAAACCTCCGGGACCCCCAACATTTAAAAGGCCCCGAAAAAGGGAAGTTTTTAAAAAACCACCATTTTGGGGTTGAACGGACATTTACTATCCCTTTTCCGGGGGCCACACAGGGACCCCAAACCTCAGACCCCCACTTTTTAAAAATTTCCGGAAAAAGGAGTCTTTAAAACCCCCCCCAAATTTATTTTTTCACTGGACTTTGGGGCCTATCCCTTCCTGCCACACCAGCCCGGGGGCCCGGGGTTTTACAGTGGGTGCTTTTAAACCCCCGGCGGGGCGTCCTTTCATCTTTTAAACCCCCATTTAAAATTTTTTTTTAAAAAAAATTCCCCTTTGACCCCTCAAACAAAAACCGCCCTGTTTGAAGCAAAATTTTCGGGAAGCGGAGGGGGAAAACCCTCACCCTTTCCCTCTGTACAAAAGCCCAAAACCTTGGTCCCCCTTTGGGCCCCTCCGTATAAAGGGGGGCCCAAATTTGGGGTTTTCATTTTAAAAACCCGGGGGTTTTAAAGCCCCCTTTTAACCCATTTGCCCTTTATCGGGGCATTCTTTTTCTCTTTTTTTACTCAACGTTGGGGGAAAGGGGTCTCTTTTAACTTTTTTCTCGCCCCGTGTCCAAAACCCCAAAGTCCTCTGAAAAAACCTACATCGGGCAAGTTTTTCCTGTCCCTTTTCCCCCTTGTACAATTCAAAGGAAATTTTTTTGAAACCCAGCTTTTTTGGGTACATGAAAGTTTTTTATTTATTTAATTCTAAAAACACTTTTAAAAAGGATGGGATCCCACCATGTCTTTTTTTTTCTTTTTTTTTTTTAATTAAAAAAAGGGTTTTGTTTTAAATTTCCCAGGATGAAAAAGCTATTTTAAAATCTTGAAAAAACAATAATTTTGCAATTTTGTTTCCATTAACATGTCCTACCTTTTCCCTTTTTTTTGCCCAAACACCATCACCCTTTGGGAACCATTTGGGTTCAATTGTGAAGAACAAAGGGCTGTTAGAAACAAAAAATTTTTTTAAAAGGGTATATTTTCATTTCAAAGCACATGCCCCCAAAAAAATAAAAAATATTTTCCCCGGGCCCACTGTTAAAAAAATTGTGGGGGAAAAAGGCCACTTAGAAGCCACTTTTTCCTGTTACAAAGGCCCAAATGATTATTCTGAAATCCACAGCTACATGACCCCAAAAAATTTTTAAAAAGGACTTCCACCACAATTAAAAAATTTTTGAGGGAGAAATTCCATTTAAGAACCCCCCCATTTCTTTTAAAAACCCAAAAATTTATATTTTTAAAATCTCACAAAAACCAGCCCCCAAAAAATTTTTAAAAAATATGACTTTTTCACCACTAAAAAAAAATTGTGAGGGAAAAAACCCAATTTTAGGAAAGTCACTTTTTCTTTCCAAAGGCCCAAATAATTTTGCTGTATCTCACAGCAACTTTGCCCCAAAACCCCAATTGAAAAAGCGAAAACCCTTTTTAAAGAAAAAGTTTTAAAAAGGGGGGGGAAATTTAAACGTGTTTCTTTAAACCTTGCTGTCTTTTACAGTCTCCTCAAAAGCAAAACCACAAAATGAACTTTTTGGGAAAAGAAAAAAAAATTGGCAGTAAGAAAATGATAAAATTTAAAAAAAAGTTTTCAAGAGGCCCAAATTCTTTTTGAAAAGGGGAATGTGAAAAACCCTGGAAACAAATGGGTTGACCTCCCCAATTTGGGGCCACAAAAAATCAACAGAGCCCCCAAGCTAAATTCATTTAAGAAATTTAAAAAACCGATCCAAATTATCGTGGAAACCGGATCTTTTGTCTGAAATGACCCCCAAAAAGCTGTCTAAAGGGTCCCCAGATATAAACCGTGCGCGGGGGCCCGGGACAACCCCCCTCTATGGCGGACGAGCCAGCTCGGGCCTTTTTCTTTTCCCCAATTTGGGATACCCAAAACTTTTTGGTCCCGGAACAAAATTCAAAAACATCGGTTTTGTGACGCAGATAGTCGGAAACCATACCCTTAAGCTTCCCCTGTGTTTTGGATGTTTTTCCCGGAAAGGGCATGGGGGTTGGTGAGGGGGTTAAAAAAAGATTCCCAAAGGAGTCACCCAATAGGCTTCCCCCAAACCTTCCCCTGCTGTTTGCCCCTAGGGCCTACTTGGCACCCCCTTTTGCGTAACGTCGCGAATGTTTTTTCCCCACCGGACTTTGGGGGAAACGTAAACCCGCCGCAACGGATGTCCCATTATAAAATCAGCAAGGTCCCCTTCCTGCATTTTCCCCCTTCCTCTTTTGGGGGTGGGGGGGAAGGGAAAGTCTAATTTTTGTTTTTGTCCCCCCGGGGACCAGGAGGTGGCCACCATAACTTTTGGGTTCATTTTGATGGCCTTAAAATTGCGAGATAAATGTTGGGGGAAAAGGGGGAAAGAAACCCCCAACACTCATTTTGAAATTGGACCCTTTAAATTCCCCAACCCCCGGGGCCCGAGGGGCACTACAAACTAAATCTTCCTCATCTTCCCCCTCCGCCTCAAATTCCGCCAACCTCTTTTCCCAAGGCGGGGACGTCGGTAACAGGGTGTCTAAAAATACCTCCCCCCTCCTCCTCCCCAAGCCCCCGGGCCACCAGCTTCAACCACCCCTTTACTTGCCTAAAGATTACCCACCCCTGAAGTTTAGGGCCCACCTTGCACTACTCGGCCCCCGAACCATTTCCTAAAAAGACCGATGAAATTGTGAAACTTTTGGGGCCCTTGGGGTTTTGCCCGGAAGAAAGGCCCCGTTCCCCATCTGTTCCGTCCCCCCCTTCCCCCCCCGCCCGCGGGCGAACCTTTGTTTCAGAGTGTCCAACGATCTTCAAAAACTAAATACCACAAGCCATTTTTAAAAGGGGCAGGGGTCCGAACAACCATTTTGGGGGCTTCTTAAAAAACGGGCAAGGTTTGGCAGACTCTTTCACCCCTCCACTCTGGGTTGGTTTCAAACCCGAGGTCCTTAAACCGCTGCTTGTCGGGCCCCATGGTCACTTCGTACGGGCGTAATGGCATTGCCCCTGCTGCCAAAAAAACGTTTTGGGAGCTTTTATGGAGGGGGGAAATTTCCAGTGTTCCACCCCAACAATGAAATTTTTTGACGGGGAGGCCGAGTTTGGACGCTGCAACGCAGCCAGGGGGGACGAACAGGGTGCAACCGGAAGGGGCAACCCTAAACCTCGAGCCTTTTTAAACAGGCACCCAAACCCCGGGGTACTCTTTAAAATTTCGGGACGAAAAGGGTTTTCTTTGAAAGTCCCAAAGGCAAGGGATGTGTTCCAGCCAACCGACTTAAAGGGGGGGCCACAGATTTCGCCCGTTAGGCCAAAACCCCACCTTGCCTGGCAAAAGGGTTTTTTGGTTCCCCCAAACCAAAAACGCTCGGTCCTTTTTGGGTTTAAAGAGCCTCCACACTCCTGCCCTTTGTTGTGGACTTTTCCCCAAAGGGCGGGAATTAAAATTTTCAACACGCCCGGGTTTGTCTCTGGGCACTTTGATCCCAAACCAAGGACCTTGGGGAAAAAAAGCCCGAAACCATCCCTGGGGGTTTTGAAAAGGGGTGCGCCGACCTGAAAGCCACCCGGCACCCCCCAAACTTTCCACCAAGCTCCCCCCCAAACTTAAAAAACGGGAGTTTTAAAGGGGCCTTTGGCCTTTGTTTAAAACCCAAAGGTTCGGTGGTTTTGGATGGGACTTTTCCCGACACAAAAGGCAGACACCCGGTTTTTGAAAAATTTTTAAGTTTTGAAAACTTGGCTGCCGGGCCCAGGGACGTTTTTTTCGGAAAAGGAAAATCCTCTGGGGGAAAATCTGAAAGGGGGGGCAGGCGGGGGCCCCTTAACGGGGGGAAAACCCAAATTGTTTCCACCAAACTAAAGGGGAAAATTTTTCCCAAAGGGCCAAAAAGCCTGGCAAGGGCCACATTCGCTTTTTGGTTTTGGGAGGGTTTTTGGGGGTTAAAATTTGTTTTTTTTTCTCTCCCCAAACCGGGAAACAGAAGGGGGTTTTCTAGACGGGCCCTGAAAAACCGGTTTCAGGTCGTAAAAACTGGGAAGGAGAAGGGGTGGGGAATGTCTCGGGTGGGTTTGGGGGGAAACCTGGGGTTCAACGGTGGGGGGCCTGAAGCTGGGGCTGATCCGGGATCATGACTCTAGAGACTTTGGCAGCTGGGGAAAACGCTTGGTGGGGCCCAAAGGGGGAAAGGGAAAGGGGGAACCCAAGGGGGTTTGGAAAAGGGTTTTGGGGGCCCCGGCGTCGGTCGGGCCTTTTTTTGGGCCAAGTTTTCCCCCTCCATTTCAACTCAGGGCTTTCCCGCGGGGTTTATGTGACAAGACATTTTGGTGGGGTTTTAAACCCCTTTTAAAGGGTTTTTTTGCCTCTACTTTTGCTTTTAAACCGGAAAACCCGCATATGAAAACCCCGGTGAATCAGGGGCTTCCAAAGAAGGGCCAAAGGCTTGAAGGCCGGGCCCCTTTTGACGGGCGATAACAGGGGCGGGTTTTGCGCTGACCGTGGGGGCCGGAATCAAATAAACGAATTTTCCGCGCCCGGGCCCTCCCCCCTTTTTATTTTGGGGGGAAACCCCTTTTTGGGCCACCCCCCCCATGGGTCTTCCCCTCTCCCGGGAGAAGCCCTCGCAAAAAAATTTTCTGGGGAAAAAACCCGGGTTTAAAATCCGAAAAGTCGTCATCATCATCATCAACAACAAAAGGTAATTTGGTCGTCCTGACTTTCTCCCAACCAAACTCGGGCTACAAGAAAGGGGGCCTTTTGGCAAGGCGGCCCCCCCCCCGGGATTTTTGGGCCATTGACTGGCTTTCCTTCACCTCCCCCCCAAAGGGCTTTCAGAAACGAGCGCCCAAGAAACCCAAAATACCCCTTTTTTGATTTTATAACACCCTTTTCTGACCCCAACCGCATTTTTTTTCCATCAAAGAGGTCTTCAAAAATTTGATTATCCACAGGGGGTGGTAAAAGGGGTTTTAAAATTTGGGTTTGCTTCATGTTAAAGGGTTTTCCCTGAGGGATGCGGGGATGACACATTTGTGGGCCGTGACGGCAGGACGAGGGGAAAGACTCCAAGATGAAATTTTAAATTAACCACTAAACCCAAAAATTGCCCCATTTCTTAAAAAGTTTTCACAGGGCCCGACCCCGCAAATTCAGCCTGAGGGCCTGAAACCTGACGATCCCTGGCATGCTTGTTTGTCGCCAGCACAAAAAGGAAAACCTTTTCCTCCTCGTACCTCTACCTCCATTTGCAACCCCCCCTCTTTGCGCGAAATTTGCCCCCTGAAATTTCGCCCATTTCAGAAATAAAAAAATTTGGGAAAGGAAAGGAATAGTTTTGGGAAAAGTCCTTTTAAAAGAGGGAAATCACAGTTTATTCTAAAAATTTCCTCTAATAAAAAAAAATTGTTTGGATTCAAATTTAACTGCAAGGTGTCAAACCACAAAACGGGACTGGGAAAAGTCCAAAAAAAACACAAACTGTTTATGTTTTGGGGTATAAAAACTTTATTTTTTGCACCTTTAAATTTCACCGGGGTTGAATATAGAATTGGGGGGGTTTTAAAGGGTTTTTAAACGTAAAACTGGCGCCCAATGAAACATGTTTGGGCGAAAAAGTCAAAAAACACTAACTTTTATGTTTTTGAAATAATAAACTTTTTTTTTTGCCCCTTTTTCAATTAAACCTTTTTGGGGTTTGGAATATAAATTTGGGCTTTTTTTTAAAAATTTTACGAAGTTTTCCTGCGTAAATTGAACAGTGCGGGTGCGCAAAAGCCCAAAAAAAAACACGTAATTTGGTTTATTTTTGGGAATAAAAACGGTTTTTTTTTTGCACCTTTCAATTCACCTGTGGTGAATATAAAACGGGTTTTTTTTTTTTAAGATTTAGGGTAAAGCTGCTAAAATTTGAACAGTGCTGGGTGCGAAAAATTAAAAAAAACACTTAACGGTTTATTTTGTTTCTAATAAAGGGTATTTTTTGAAACCCTTTTCAATTCACCTTTGTGGTGAAAAATGGGGAAATTGCTGTTTTTAAGTTTTAACGTAGATCGCCCCCAATGAACAGGGGGCTGGGGTGCGCAAAATTTCAAAAAAAAACTTAACTGTTATTTTTTTATAAAATTAAACGGTATTTTTTGCACCTTTCAATTCCAACCTGGGGTGAATATAGAATTGTTTTTTAAAAAAGATTTACTAAAACCCTGCCAATGAACGTGCTGGGGCGCAAAACCCAAAAAACACGAACTTTTTATTTTTGATATAAAAAAGGGGAAATTTTTTTGCCCTTTAAATTTTCACCTGTTGTAAATATAGAAATTTCTGTTTAAAAATTTAAAAAATTTTCGCATCAAGGGAACAGGGGCGGGGGTGCGCAAAATAAAAAAACACATAACTTTAGGTTTTTGAAAAAAAAAGAATTATTTTTTGCACCTTTAAATTTTCCACCTGAGGTTTGAATATAAAATTTGGGCGTTTTTTGATTTACGTCTTGCTTCAATGAACATGCGGGTGCACAAAGTCAAAAAACACTTAACTTTTTAAAGGGGTTTTGATATAATAAAGGGGTTTTTTTTTTGCACCTTTCAATTCACCTGTTAAAATATAAAATTTGGGCTGTTTTAAAAATTTACGTAAACCCCGCGTCAATAACCAGTGCGGGGTTGCCAAAAGTAAAAAAACACGTCTTTTTTATGTTTTTGAAAATAATAAACGGTTTTTTTGCCCCTTTTCAATTCACCTGTGGTAAATTTAAAAAATTGCTTTTTTTAAGTTTTACGTAGATGTTTGGCGCCCCAATGAACAGTGCGGGTGCGCAAAAGCCCAAAAAAAAAACTTAACTTTTTATGTTTTGATATAAAAAACTTTATTTTTTGCCCCTTTTAAAATTTCACCTGTTAAAATATAGAATTGCTTTTTTAAGATTTACGAAAATGTTTGCGTCAATGAACATGCGGGGTTTTCGAAAAAAAATCAAAAAACCCGTAACTTTTTTATTTTTAAAATAAAAAAAGGGTTTAATTTTTGGCCCCTTTTAAAAATTCACCTGGGGTGAATATAAAAAGCCCCTTTTAAAATTTTTACGTAATGCGCTTAAATTAACAGTGCGGTTTTCCAAAAGTAAAAAAACACGAAACTGTGATTTTTTGGGTACGAAAAAAAACTTTATTTTTGGGGCAACAAACAACCTTTTGACTACAAATTGCGGGTTTTTTAATTTAAGTCAAGGTGGATAAAAATATTCACAGGTGAAAAGGGTTTTAAAAAGGGAAATTTGAACCCCTTACTGAAAGGATCCCCGGATAATAAAATTTGGAGTTTTTGCAGCTAACAAAAAACCCTGCAGTTCCCAAAAAAATGATTTTTACCCAAATTTAGTTCGGGCCTCCCCAAAAACCCCAGAAATTTTAAAATAGAAAAACCCTTTTTAAAAAATAAAAAATTTTCCACAACTTTTCCCCTACACAAAGCCCGTGGGAACTTTATCCAGGTTGGGTTCCTTTTAGATAACTTGTCTTTTCGCCCGGGGGGCCACCCCCCCCCCCCACCCCCCCCGGAATTTACAGGGGAAAAATGCTGTTTTTATAATTCTCTAGTTTAACACATAAAATGTTCAAACCTCTAATCAAAACAAAATTAAAGGGATCACAGCTAATGTAGATTTTTTTCTCGTGCAAAATTTAACTATTTCGCTGACTTTTTCCCACAGGCAAGGGGCAGGCCCTATCCCTATGAGCCCCTGAAGACACTGAGGCTAAACGGGAAAAAACGCTTTTTCTATGTAAAACGAGGTCATGTGTTTTTTTCCACCATTGGGCAAACCATACAAAACCCAGACAACGTCGCACCCCACTCCACCCCTTTTCAATTCCTGAAATTCTCATTTGCCCCCAAAATTACAGGAAGCCCGAAAAAGGGCCGCGATTTTAAAAATAAAAAGTTTGAAACAGTTTTTAAACCCTTTAAATTATCGCATGATCGGGAAAATTTTTCAAATCCCCCATAAAAACCTTGCCGATTTCAACTTTGTGATAAAATCGCTCAACACAAATTTCCCGCCCCCAAGGGGGTCCTAAAAAGCCCCCAAATTTAAAAAAAAAAAATATTTTAAAATTTAAAAAAAAAAAATTTTAAAAAAATTTAAAAAATTAAAATTCCCCCCCCCTTTTGCCTTTTTTTCAAAAAAAAAAAAATACAATAAAAAAAAACCCGGGGAAAAATCTTTGGTCCCCGTCGGCCCAAAAAAATTTCCGATCTATTAAAAAAAACCAAAATTTTTATCTCATACATGAAAAACCTAGAAAAAAAAAATTTCCCAAAAATCCCAAAAAATTTGCTTTTTTTGGTCATTTTCCACGCCCCAAAAAAATTTGGAATGTTTTAATCAAAAAAGCCCCCTGTATTCCAAATTTAGCAAAATAAAGTACCTTTATTTTCAAAAAAATGCATCCTCATTTTCATTTCCGAAGGGGGTACAAAAAATTTAAATTTGCCGCATAAATTTCCCCCCTTTGCGAAAATTTTTCCAAAAAAATAAAAATTTGGGTTTAAAAAAATTTTTTACGTACCAAAACGTAATGAAAATCGAAATTTTTTTTGGGTATTCTGGGTTCAATCAACCTTTTAAATACACCCTAACTTTCCCCTTTTTACCGAAGCCCTAAATTTGTCGGAAAGAAAAACCCCCCGCAAAAAAAGGGCACAAGTACGTTTTTTTTACTTTTTTGCCCCCCACTTAAAATTTTTTTCTGCGGTTTTCCAGAAAATTCAAAGGTATAAAATTTGGGAAAACCATTGGGAAAGTAAAATTGGGGCCTGAAAAAAAAAAAGCCCCAAAACCCCTATTTAGGGGGAAAAAAAAAAAAAATTAGGGGCCGGGGAAAGGGAAAATCGAACATGAAAAAAAAAAGGCCTTGGGGGTTTAAGGGGAGGAGGATGCCTTTCGAGGAGGAAGGGGAAGGGGTAAAGTTGCCCCCAAAATCCGGGAGCTCCGGCCCAATCCCTTTTAAATTCCCTGGGGCTTGTACCCCCGAAAGCTCCAATTAAAAATGTCGGGACGAGGAGTCCCCTTTTGATGATATGATGACATTGCTGATTCAAGTGGTTTTTTTTCAGCAGAATTTTGCTTGTGAGCACTTCATCACGGCAAGGGGAAGACAAAGGTGTGTCAGTAGGGGGCCCGGCCCTCAAAGAGGGAGAGGCGGGTGCACAAGTCCACCAAGATTTTTCCCCCCAGCATGTCAGTGGTTTTCGGGGAAAAACATCGCTCCTCGCTTATGCCATCGAAAAGGTCCGGCCCTCTGAAGCCGGGGCCTTTTTCAACAAGCCTCATATTCCCCCAGCAATGTCATATCCACCTTTGCCGTAAAGCACAGTGAGTAGATTCTTAAGGTTTAACCCCCACCAAATGTTTGTCCAACCCCTAAGGGATGAGTTGAAAATGGAGGGAAAAAGTTGGCGAAAAAAGGTACACCCGGGCCTGGGTTCCAACCATGTTACACACTCTGCTCACCCCCTCCCCACTTCCAGGCCAAACTTACTCTGCTGCCCAATCTCCTGCCCCGTATGGCAAGGTGAGCCCAGTGCCAAAAACGTCGCCCAAATACCACCACCCCAGGACACAGCTTAGCCCCTTTCCTTCCCCCAGTTTGGCCTGCACACCGTACAGCGGGGCCGTTTCAGCCAGCCTTTTTTCTTCCCGGTTTTGGGAGAGAAAGAAAACACTTTAAACCCAACATCCCAAAAACCAAAAGCTGAATGTCGGCATTTTTTCCAGGCTTTTGGCTTGGAAAGTTGCCTTTCTATTGGTGGATAGAGATGGGTTTCCCCCCACATCTAACCCTTGCCCACCCCAAAACCCGATGCTAAGGCATTTTCTTTTTCAAAAGCCGTCCCTGCCCTGGGGCCCTTTTATCTAAAAATCTCCCCGCGCGCTCTCTGCATTGTGTGTTAAAGTCCATCTAACCACCAATCCCTGGGTAGTTGGGGGCCCGGTAAGGCCTTTTTCCTGTGCCAGTCACGGGGTGGTGGGTGGATGCTTGGTGGTGACGGTGGCTCTCGGCCCGGCGTGTTTCAAAAACCCCAGGGGTGGTGTGGGTTCTTTCATCAAGGTCCACGGGTAGCATAAGTGCCCAGAGAAAACAAGGCCCGGGTTTAATTTTAAACTGTCTTGGAGCCACAACACACAGGCCGGAGTGTGGAAAAGCTTGCGCGGACCCCGGGGTGGTGGGTGACACAAACTTGTGCCAGGCAAGGTGGTGTGCGCAAACCCGGGGAAAATTCCGGGCCCCCCTTTTAGGATCGGTAGGCTGGAGCATATCCCTTCCCCTGGCAATGTCAGGGAACCCTCTTTCACCCAGGAATTTCAAAAGCGCTCCCCGGGTTTCCCCGACTCCCTTTCCCCTGGGGAAAGGGGCTCGATTTTTCTAAAGCTCAAAATTTCCCGCCGTTCGCCCCTTTGCTTTTTCCCTGGTTTGGTTTTTGCTTCACACCCGTCATTTTGGGCCCTTTCCCCTGTCAAACCATCTCATAGTTGACTTGGCAACACACGGGGAATTCCACCCTAAAACATGCTCCAGAAAAATTTGTGGAGCAGCGAAATTTTGCCTTTTTGGGCGTTCAAATTTGGCACATGGCCGGGGAAAAAGCAGCGGTGCAAAAAAATCGGGGTTTTTGAGCCACCGAGGTGGAGGTGGGTGAAAGAGCCTTCCCACCACCCTTGTAGTTTTGAAAAAACCCAAAAAAAAATCGTCATTTGCGGAAAATTTCCCCCTTGTAGCTTAAGATTGGTGGTGATCTTAGTTCTGGAAAAAGTGTTTTTAACTCTGAAACAGCAGGTCCCACCAGGAGGGAAAATGAGGAGGGGAAACACAAATGGGGGGACAGAACCATAAAAAAGTTATGGCTCTGGGAAGGGAAAATCGAACGTGAAAAAAATGGCCTTGGCGTTAAGGGGTTAACGGTAGGTATGAGCGAAAATTTGGCCCCCAAAATTTTGAAATCGGAAAAGGGTTTTTTAGTTTATTGGAATTTTCCAATGACGAAATAGTTTATGTGAATATCTTATGATAATCGTTTTTTCGGGTTTTAAAATATCGCGCTTTTTGGCTTTTCCCTGTAATTTTGGGGCCAGCCGCCAATCAGTCAGATTTTTACGGGGGGCGGTGAGGGGGTTTGTATGACGTCATTAATGGGCAGTTTTATGGACTCTTTTGGATGAAAAAAATAAACCATTAAAACCTCGTTTTATGTATGGGGAACTCCATTTCTTGATCAGAAGCATTTTTTTAACTATCTCATAAAGAGCAAGCAATCTATTGTGTTTTGTCCCGATAGCTTTTTCAAAGCTCTGAGCCTTTTTTTTCCCCTTTTTTTTTTGCAAAAATCCATCCTTTTTTTAGATTTGCTTTTAAGTTTTAGCATATAGCCAAATTTGAAAATTTTTTTTTTATGTTAGTCCCCAGACGGGGTTTTTAAAAGCGAGTGTTGTCTGCAGCTGCGGGGGGGAAGAAAGGGGGGGGGGTTTGGAGTTTCTAAAGCACAGTTTGCCCTATAAATTTTGGACACTAAAATTAGCCATGTTTTTTAATCCTTTTTGGCCGGGCGCCCCCTCCCAAACTGAGGTTCGAAATTGTCCCTTTTGTTGTTGTTTGCATTTTCTTTTGGTTTCTCTAGGGATTTCATTTTTGCGCAAATAGCCCCTTGTACGCAAATTTTTGGTTTTCCCGATATTTTTTTTAAATGGTTTCCTGTTAAACAGCGTTGGAAAACCGCCCTATTCATTTGTATAAATTTTTTAAAAACCGTAGTTTGCACTGGCGTCCCCAGTTTTTCGCAAAAGCCCCCTTTTTTGCTAACTTGGTTTAAAAAAATTTTATTTTTAAAATGGTGGGTTTGTCAGCTTTTGGAAAACCCCCCCCATTTTTTCTATCCGTATAAAATTTTCAATAGTTTTTATATTTGCACTAGTTGTGTTTTCAGTTTTCGCAAAAAAAAGCCCCCTTGTATGCTAACTTTGGGCACAAATTAAAATTATTTTAACTTTGGGGCATGTTGTGAGTTTGCAAAAAATTCTATTAATCCCAAAAACATTTAAAAAGTTGTATTTGCACTCCGTGTTGTCAGGGTTTTTCGAAATCGCGCATTTGCACGGGAAAAAAGGGGTTACAGATATTATTTTTTTTTTTTAAAAAAAATTGGGTTTTTTTTGTAAACCCAAAGCCATTTTTTTTTTTTTTTTTTATTTTTTTTTTTTTAAGATCGGGTTTTTAAAACAATTGTAGGAGGAAAAGTTTGGGGATACAAAATTTAAAAAAAACAATGAACAAATAAAAATGTTGTCTCATTTTTCACATAAACGGGGTTTTGGTAGCATTGTAATTTTTTAGCAATGAAGGGGAAAAAAATTGAACTAAGGGAAAGGGCAAAAAAGGGGGGGAGGGAAAACAGGGGGGAAAAAACATTGGGGGGAAAACCCCCCCTGGGAGTCCAGGACGACCGAAACCCGGGGAGTTAAACTTTACCTTACAAAGCACCGCCCGGAGTGAGTTGAGGTGCTTTCACTCGCAAAATCGGGCCCCGGGGGTTTGATTTGATAATTACCGGTTGTTTAAATTTTTTAAGGGATTGTTGTATTTTTTAAATCTAAAATGGGGAAAGGAGGAAAGCAATAAAAGGCAACCCCGTCTGGAAAAAAAATTTTTTTTTTGGGCCTTCTCTCCCTTTTTTTTCGCTGTTTCTATCCAAAACCATTTGAAAGAAAGGGGTCATTTTGTCTAAAAATTTTCTTTGAGGGGGGGGTGGGCTCGGTTGGATCCAAACACTGCAGTGGATTTTTTTGGGGTGCAGCCGTCACATAAAAAGAGAAAAACGTTTTTGAGAGTTTTGAGTATAACCTGTACTCTTCAGGGGGGGTATTCCAAATAGTGCCCCCCAAAGGGTTGGGATTTTGGGAAAACCCGGGAAACAGGTTTATGAGAACGAAGGAGGGGACAAAAGACCCGAAAGCCCAGATCGCAGGACAGGACCAAAAGGGAAATTTCCCTCCCAAAACTGCATGTGGAGTTTACATTTGGGCAAATATGTTCATTTTTTGTTTCCCATCAAAAAAACCTCTAAAGTGGGGGAGGGGTTTTTTATGATCTGTGTGTTTTGGGGGAAAAACCCTTTCCCAATTCGTTTTTTTACGGGGAAAAAATCCCAAACTGCTTTTTTGTTAATGAGGTTTTGGAGGAAAGTCTGAGTCTAAGTGGGGGGAATTTTTCCCCATCCAGTTTAAGGGAAAGGCCCCCTTTTTATTTTACGTAGTTTAAAGGTTTATGTAGCAAAGTGTAAAATTTCGGTGAGTAAGCTAACCCAAAAAATATTTTATTTTAAAATGGTGCCCGTTCTGAGCGTTGGCAAAAAATCCTATCTAATCCAATTTATAACGATAGTACGTGTTTGTTGAAAACTTGTTCGATAGTTTTTTTTAAAACTATCAATTGTAGTTTCCCATAAAAATTTTAAAGGGTGAAGGGGAAAAACATGTTGATTTGGTGTTTTCGGTTTTTTTCACTTAAAACCCCATTTTACAGATATTCGATAGAAACAATTCTGTTTATAATCCCCAGTTGGGGCCCTTTGAAATAAGAGGGATTTAAGAAAAACCCGTGATTTGCCATCTTTGCAGTAACTGTTTTTTTCCCAAAAAGAGACTGTGAAAAACTGTTCTATATTTTTAAATTTTTTTTCTTTTTTGAACATGGATGCGAAATTTAAGGGGGTAAGGGGAGGGAAAGAGGTGTGTTGGATATGGAGGTAGGAAAGGTTTTAGAGAAGGTACTCCCTTTAAATGCAGGGAAAACACGCAAACCCGTGCTTTATCGGTTTCAGGACCATCAGGCCTGTCATCGCTTGTTTTCGGGCCCTTTTGAATCTCAGTAAAAAACAGTTTTTCACCAAAACTGTTTTCAGTGGTTAACCCCAAATGCATCCCCGCAGTTTTCCCCCTAGTTCCCCCCCAGTACCGGCCACAAATGTCGCAAACATCCCTGTCAAACATCCCCCCAATATGAAGGGAAAGCACCCCCAATGTCAACTCATGTACCCCCCACTGTGGCCAATTAATTTCTGAAGGCCTCTTTGATGAAAAAACGGTTGGGGTCAGAAGGATTTCGAAAGATTAGGGGCCCAAGAGGATGATTTGTCTTTTTGACCCCCAATTGCTGATGCCATCAGAGGAGGAAAGAAAGCGGGTCGTTGGCACAAATCCGAGCTCCCGGAAATGCCTTGAAATGCCTTGGCTTGTAGCCCGCGCTCCAGGATGTAAATGTCGGGACGAGGAAGTCCCCGTGATATGATGAGACTTTGCTGATTCAACGTGTCTTTTCGCAGAATTTGTTGTGAGCCTTCATCATGGGAAAAGGGGGAAGACAATGGATTTGCAGTACGGGCCGGCCCCTCAAAGAGGGAGACGGCGGTCGCACAAGCCCACCAAGATTATTCCCCCCCATGATCGGGGTTTCGCGGAAAATCGCTCCTCGTTATCGCCATCAAAAAGGGTCCGGGACCTCTAAGCCTGGGCCTTTTCAATCAAGCCTCATATTCCCCCACGATGTCATATGCCACCTTTCCCGTAAAACCATCAGTAAGGTAAGATTTTTAAAGTGTTTACCACCACCAACATGTTTAGTCACTGCGTGAATGCATGAGTTAAAATGGAGGGAACAGTTGGCGAAAAAAGGTCACACCGGTCCTGGGCTTCCAACCACTGTTACACACTCTGTCTCCACCTTCTCCGCCACTTCCAGGACCAAGCATTACTCTGCTGCCCAATCTCCTGCAGCTGTATGAGCAAGGATGAGCCCCAGTGCCACAATCGTGCCCAAGTCCCACTACCCAGAGACACGCTTACCCTTCCCCTTTCCACCGTTTGGCCGCACACCGTACAGCGGCCATCTAGCGCCAGCCTTCTGTTTTCCCGGTTTTGGGGAAAAGAAGAAAATTTTAAAAACCCAAACCACCCCCAAACCCCAAAAGCCTGAATTCGGATTCCCAGGCTTTTGGCCCTTGGGAAATTTTGCCTTTCCTTCGGGGGATAGAGATGGGTTCCACCACATTAACCTTGCCTCCCCCCAAAACCAATGCTGAGGCATTTCTTTTCTCGAAAAGCCGTCCCTCCCCGGGGCCCTGTCATTAAAATCCCCAGGCGCTCTCGATTGTGTACAGTAAAGTCCATCAACCCCAATACATGGACTGTAAACACGGTCAAGGCCCTTTTTTATCTTGTGCCGCTCACTGGGGGGTGGGGGGGATGTCTTGGTGGTGAGGTGGCTCTCAGGCCCGGCGCTAGCTCTTTTTAAAACCCAGGGGGTTTGGGGTAGGGTTCTTTCACTAAGGCCCCCGGGTAGCATAATGTGCCCCGGGGAAAACAGGCCATGTTGAAATTAACTGTCTTGGAGACCATCAACCAAGGCCAGGATGTGGCAGCTCGGCAACGAGACCGAGGGTGGTGGGGGGCACGAACCTTGTGCCCGGAAGGGGGGTGCGCTAAAGGGGCGAAATTCCCCGGCCCCCTTAGGTCGGTGGCTGGAGCATATCCCTTCCTGGCACATGTATGAACCTCGTCATCCAGAAATTTCTAAAGCGCTACCCAGGTCTCGATGCCTGCTGAGGAAGGCTCGAGGTCTGGCTCACATTCCCGTTCGCACCCCGCTTTTTCCTGGCTGGGTTTCATCACAGCGTCTCTTGGCCCCTGTCAACCATTCATAGTTGACGTGGCAACACATGGAATTCCCCCCTCCACATGTCCAGCAATTGTGGCAGCAGCGTTTTGCCATTACGCAGTAGAATGGCACATGGGCCCAAAAAGCCGGTGCGGACCCGGGGTGTTGGCCACCGAGAGTGGGGTAGGGGTAGAGCCTGACCATCCTTGCTAGTTTTTTAAAGAAGCCACCAAAATCGTCAGTGCGGCAATGCCCTTGTCAGAAAAGCATTGTGGTGATCTTAGTTCTGGAAAAGTGTTGTAACTCTGAAACAGCAGTCCCACCACGGGGATGAGGAGGGGGGACAAAATGGGGACAAAAGCCTTACTCTCCGTGGGATCAGAAGGCCCCGACAGTTTCAAACTTTAGGGACATCTTTTAGGTGGGGTTCGGTGCCCCGGGCTGGTAAAAGATGGCGCCCACATCACGGTACGCATCGGGGGCAAGTCAGGGCTGTGTTAAAGTGAGGAGGAGGAGGCATGGCTGAACCCGATGGGCCCGATTTCCTGCCTTTGGGAAAAGGGGTTTGGGCACGGATTCAGGGGGGAGGAGGAAGATGAGGGAGAGCATTTTCTAGGGCCCTCGACCCGGGGGCTTTGGGAAATCAAGGCTCCATCTCTCCAGAGTCCTTGGATGCTCCTTTTCCCTCCAACAAAACCTCGCATTTAAGGGGCCCTCAAAATGAACAACAGTTACGGGGGGGCCACCTCCTCGATCCCCGTTACAAAGCGAAACCACACTTTCCTTCCACCCACCCAAATTTGGGGCGAATGCAGGGAAAGGAGACCGTCTCATTGATGAACTGAAACATCTGTTTGTCTCTTCCCGCTTCTAATGCCGCGTTGGGGAACAACATCAGCAACGTGACAGCAGTAGAGTGCCCAAAACCGTAGCAGCACAGGTATTTTGGGAGAAGCCAATGGGGGCCCTTGGGAAAATTTTTATTTACCACCTCACAATGCCTGAATAGGGCCAATACGACACACAAGCCGGCTTTAAAACATGGGCACGCACGACTACTGGTCTCAACACCGACGTTTTTTGGGTATGTTCCGGACCCAATCGACTTTTGGGGATCCAAAATGATGAATGGCCGACCCCGCCACTTTTAAGGTTTTGTCCGCCCAGCAGCCAGCGTCATATCTGAGCGGACCTTCAGCACAGCTGGAGAGTCCATTACAGACAAAACGCATCTGGCTTTCCACTGACAATGTGGATCGTTTGACTTTCATCAAGTATAGAAATCTGGCGTGGATCTCTGATGATGTTGTGGCTCCTAGTTGCCGCCAGGTCACGATTAGTTGCCCGTCTACTTCTTTCCATAAGAAATGGTCCTCCTGTGGGGCGAGGCCTGGAATGGCAAATGTAGCTAGACACCATCTCCTGTGAGCTCCTCTGAGCCAGTCCCAAATCTGCTCAAATAAGCCCACATTTCCAGTCTTTTTTGGACACCAGTCCTGGCCTCTTTCTGATTCAGGGAAGAAGAACTGAGCAAAAAGATCCACAATCAAATCCTCCAGATGATTAATAAGTTTTTGACCAGAGGCCCGCTTCAGCTACTCAAGCTTCCCTCTCCTGCAACTGAACATGTCATCGAGTACAGCAGGAGTAAACAGCAAAATCAGGTACTCTGCTTTGGGATTGCCATTTGCAGTGGCACAAACCTTTCTCCCGGACTTCGTGAGTCCCCTGCCCGTATCCAGGGTCATGCCATTACTTACACCCAATGTTTTGTAAAGCCCTATGTGGGCACATCTCAGTCTCCTACTCTGCCTTGCCTGCAAATAACAGAAGATTTACCTGATCTGCCCAGGGGAATCGAAGCACACAGGGTGGTACACTAAGACTGGTGCATACAAGATCATGATTACCAGCCATCAACCCCACTGCTGCTCGACATACCACGCCACTGAAAACATCATGTGCACCCACACACACATACCCATAACTGCAGTGCAGAGATGGCGCCAGTGTTAAACAGACCTGACAGACTTGTCAGGCTCCTTTGAGACTGTTGTCTAATATACACCACAATAGAGACAATGTTCCTGGCACTTTGATAAAAGTTCCAGCTCTCACAGCTTAATACCCATTTTACTGTTACTAGAATTGCAACAAACCACAAGAGGTTACCTTAACTCATAATACTCTCTACATACTGTTATCCACCAGCCTGAAGTTAACACCCTCTTAATAAGTCTCCCAATCAACATGAGGTTGAATTCAGAACACAGTCTCGCTTAGTTTATTTAGACATTTTAGGAATCCTGTCCGCTGGTTTTCCGTGTTTACTAAAGTTATCTTGCTTTCAGTTGGACAAAGGGAGTATTTCATGCCCACTCCTCAGAGGGATTTTGCTTCTTGGTTGCGGGGGGGGGGGGGGGTGGGGGGGGGGGGGGGGGGGGGGCGGGGGGTTCAAACCTATAATTATACTTGAACTGTGTTTGGACAAACCTTATTTATACCGTGCTCTATGAGATATCGAAACACCTCCACCTTAATGCCTCAGTGCATTACCTAACTCACAACAAAAAGCTAACTTTCTTCTATCCCCAGTGCCAAACTCTAATTCCTCAGTTGAAAACCACCGCTGCAACACATTTAGAAACTCTCTTTTAAAAGCAACTCTTTAAAGCCACAGGGAATAAGCTTGAAACTGTTCACCCTTCCTGAGTTTGTACCTTTTCCTCTTATTTAACAACTAACAATCCAACAATTGGTTGACGGCACTTCATTTGTAACCATTCTAACCAATATCACAACCTATTTGGAGGCGAAACCATTTTCACAGATCGCTGTGTTACAAAGAAAAGGAATCATTATGGGAGGCAGCAATAAGAAAACCCGAGAAAGTACAAAAAACCCTCCCAAACTTCCTGAATTTTTTATTTCATTGTCTGCCCAAGAAGTACCACTACTAAAAGAGGTCTACAAATATCCATCACCCTCAGCGCCATGTCCTGTTTTTCTCCAGGGCCTTGAATCCTGTAGATCTTGAACAGCAAGCCCCTCTTGAAGCGGCAACCCCTAACAACTATTACGTTGCCAGTAGCTCTTCTCTTCCTTCCGCACCACACTCCACTCTGACCAAATGAAGTCTAAACCTTAAACAGGATTTTCACTCTCTATCAACAAGAACAGACCATATTGAATCTAAAATGGCAGAATTTGCAAACTCCCATAACGCTTAATTGATGCAAATAGTGCTCTATAAAGAGGAGGAAAAAAGCCTCTAAAAACAAAAGGTTTTGGCCTTGAAGACAGATAAGGGGCGTAATAACTTGGAGAATTAGGGGTATTCCTGAAGCAGTTTATGCCTGGATCAATTTTTAAATGGCTTACCTAACAGACCTCATTGTAATTTAACCCTTCTTCCCCACAGCACAACACAAGATCTCATAATTGACAGGATCCACAGAATCCCCAGCCGAGCAATTTTATACCTCATCATATCCCAAGTGGACACAATAGCACGCAATCACTTTTAAATAATATAAAGGTAGACTTCCTTCCGCACGCTCCACAAAAGTGGAGTCCCTACCAAGCATTTCAAAGCTATATTTAATTTTCCCTGACCTGTCTGCAGCTACAATGACGAGGCTGAAACAGTTTAAAACCCTTCACAAAGGATTCTTTCGTGGAAAATAAGATTGATAAAGACCGTTGAAATTGTATCCGTTCAAACTTATAATCTCTAGAGAAGGCACTCTATACCGCAACCGCCCGGAAGTAAGTTTTGTACTATTCTATGCCTTTCTCCATGTGACTCCACCCAGCCCCAAAAAACCATCACGTCCAGAGAATGATCACAACTCTTTGTGTGCTGATAAAACAATCCATACATTGTTCAAAACTTGCGACTACCCTCTTCAGTTAATCCCATTTTGTCTTACTTTCTAACCTGGAAGATAGACTGGCAAGAGATTCACTCCCTTCTTTTCCTATTTCAGCGTTTACTTGTTTATTAACAGGTACCAAGGCAGGGACTTACTCCTTTGGGTTCCTCCTGAAGGAATACATTTTCTCTTGTAAATGTTTATGTTTTTTATATTTTCTCAAGTTGTTTCTGTAAACTTTCCATAGTTATCGTGGATTTTGTTCTCACTACCTTTTCCCAAATTTTGTTTGTATCTTTGAGCGGCTTAAACAGCATTTCCTTGATAAATGCATTGGTATCCTCACACTTTTTTTTAAGTATATATATATATATAATATATAAATATATATATATTTATAATATATATACTATATATATAATTTTAATGTCATAAAAGATTTGGACTACTATGAGAAATGTTGTTTAAAACTAATCCCCTTAAACGCTCTTTGCTGTGGAGAGATGTAACTAATCGCAAAGCTGATATTATTTTGTTTTAAATGAGAAACATTTATTAACATCCATTCAAGCACATAGATTGAAAAATGCCTAAATTCCCCTTCATCTTCCCAATCACACACAAAAACACGCCTCTAAAAAGAAAGCGGTATGTCAAAATTTAGTCATTAAAATCAATCTCAATTAAAAGTTACACCAAAAAGATAATAGACCCCAGAAGGTCGATACCAATTATAAATTGATTTTGTGAAATTATTCCAACCTTACACTCTTGTTGCGCTAGTGACCTCGACTAATGAATAACAAATACCTTTTATCGAAAAGTCCATCTCCACAGCTAATAAACATTAAAAAGTCTGACATTATTGTAATGGTGATTTCAAAAATGGACATACACCGCTCTAGAACTAGAGTAAAATCTACACCTATCTTCACTCTTTCTTTACCAGAGGAAGAAACTTTCAACTATATCTGGCGTTATTTGCATACCACGGAAAGAGACTACACCTTTTTTTTCCTATCCTAAACAGGTCCTTCCCATATAGACTTCTTCATAATTGATAAAATTTTACTAACACAACTTCTCTCCCTCTGGCAATTGGTAATCAATTCCCCTGCTCCGATCATGCACTCATAGATATTATCCTTGAATACAATTCGTACCAAACCCACAGAAAACCCCTCTGGAGACCTATAACAACTTTCTCCTCACAAATTCCAGAAAATGTCATATATTTAAAATCACAATTTATGGATTTATTTTACCCATTAAAACTCCCACTGCTTCCTTCCCTCCTCAATCTATGGTGGTGCATTTATTTAGCCCCATTATATATGCCCTAAAGGCAAAAAAGTCCTGGAACTCCTAAAGACAACTACGCTAGTCAGATCTAAAAAGACAAATAACAATCATCTCTCAATACCCTTATACTTAATATCAAAAACCTGGTAGGCTAATATTAAAGCTAATCCAAGTGCCGACTAAACAGAATAAGTTTAATATTCCTTAAGGTAATGATTTGACTAATTTGTATCAACAGAAATACAAAATTAATCTCGCTAAAAATGAAATGGGAGTTTTAACACACACTGATACCTGTTACCCAGCAAAACTACTAGCCAAATAATCAAAGGTTCATCACTCTAAAACTTAGCATACCCCAACTGACTTCCCTCTCCATCAGGTAATAAACCATATCCACTAGATAATTCTGACATTCGGCATCCTTTTACGTCCAATCTCTATAACCTTCAGTCCATCCAAGAATATTTCAGCTCTCTAGACTGTGATTAAAAAATAATTTCCTCACCTTCTATATCTTTACCGACTCTTTCCCATTTTCTTTGGTCCCCCACTCACTTATGAAAAAACTAACTTACCTATAAGTCCTTAGCAAAGGGTTAATATTCCATTTCGTCATAGTAAAATTAATAAAAGTCCCTTGACTGATGGCATTTACAAAACGAGTAATATCGTTTGTTTCTCATATATTCTATCTCCCCATTAGTTGATCTTATGTAATTGGATATTGTCAATTTCCCGGATGATCCCCAAAGGAAGCTCTTATTAGTCACTATCACAACACTCCGAAATCGGGTAAACCCTACTGACAACACAGCGAACATATAGGCCAACATAATGCCATTTATTGAATAACAGACATTAGGTTTTATGCAAAAATATTAGCTTCCCCTGCCCTTAATACTCTTTATCCCAATCGTAACATAAAATTTTTTTCCCAAGGTCGTCAAGCCAGAGAGGTGCGACATGTCCGATTGCGGACGTGTTTACAAATTGCAAGGATACCGGACACAGTTGTAGTTTTTTGTCACTTGAATTGCTGAAAAAGCTTTTCAACAGAGTCAACTGGCAATACATTAAATGATGTCTTGATCAAATTTGTGTTAACTGGTTAAATATAATTGATGCAAATCACAGCCCTTTATACAAAAATTCAGTATCTTGTTCTCAACTCTGGCTTTGCTTTCTCCCCTTTTTGACCAAAACTAACGGCACCCGTCAAAGATGTCCCTCTATCCCCCGCCGCTGATTTATGTTTTTGTAGTGGTCGATTCACTGGCTGAACATGATTAAGAAGTAACTCACTGTATATTCTGGGTCTCCCTAGTTAAACAGACTAATAACCATAAAAAAGCCTATATGCAGATACATTATGCTAATTGTTTCAGATCCACAATCCTAATTCCTAACATCCTAAACATCCTTTCTACATATTCAAATGTAAATCTTATTACAAACTAAACACCTATAAAGTCCAACTATTATCTTATAAATAATCCTAATCTCAAAATGGCCCCCGGGGGCCCCCCCCCCATTTTTTAAAAACCCTTTGAACATCAGCTAGCTGAAGATGAAGTTCAATTATTAAAAGGTATTAAAGTCACTTCTTCCCCTTCCCCCCTTGATTTGAATTAAAAATCCTTTTTGTCTGATTTAGAAGTCGAAATCAAATGGTTAGCAACCCTTAACCTATCTTGGATAGCAAGATTTAATGCTTTTAAAATGTCATTGCTACCTATATAACATATACATCCTGCAGAGGCAAAATTCCCTAACTTATACTACACAATTAATCTTACATTCCAAAAGCTTTCTCTACCTTTATTTCGTGTGGGAAAAAGCCCCGAGTTAAACAAGACCTCTTGTTCCTCACAATAAGGATGGAGAAATAGCAGGCCCAAATTTTCTTGTTTGCAACACGGCTATTTTGCTTGAACAAGCCCATTTTCGCAATATGGACGCGCAACTCTGATTTTAACCATGCGGTCTCAAATAGAATCTCATACGTTTACCCCCCATTCCCCTAGAGTAAACCATCTTAAATCCTCATTACATTGTGTTCCCCTTTGCCAACCTCTTCACTTAGGCAATAACAACACTTCACTATAAACTTGGTCTCCTTATGTTTATAATGTAACAATTTGGATCCTCCTTCGTAAGGAAGAATATATTGGTTAATCTCTTAAAAGCTGGAATAATATCCTTACATTAAAATCTGGCAGAAGCAATTGCATCCTCACAATTGAACCAACAGTTTTCAGGATGAAAAACCCCCTCTCTTTACACAAATCTCTACTTTCATTATTTCACTGCCTCGCTCAACTTTTTAACAGTTCCTGCATAAAAAGACATTTGCTCCAAACTATAAAACTGCCAGACAACCTCAACCCACACAGCCTGATTTTTCACATAACTTTTCTCTTAGCAAAAAAAGGCTTCGACGAAAAAAGGCCTATCACTAACATACCACACAATTACTGGCCAATGAGCCCACCATCAAGTTCCCCCGAATAAGTTTTAAAATGGAAAAGGAATGTATCCTCCCACTTCCCTAAGGATCAATGACAAAAGCACAAATCCCTCTCTTCCTCTTTATCGAGATGCATAAACCATAAAAGGAAACCATGATTAAGATCCCACCTGCAGTGGTACTTACCCCCTTCTCAAGGTATAGCTAAGATTGTTCCCTGGATCCCTCAGATCTATGTTGTGGAGGAGGTTCGGCCCAACAAGGCACCATGCTACAATGTCCCTGGTGGGGTATGTTTGAGCGATATTATCGACAAAGTTGAAATCGGCAAGGTTTTTATGGTTGATTATTCGAAATTTTTAGATCAATTTGATAATTAACGGCCTAAAATCTGTGCATCATCTTATTAAGATTGCGCCATTTTTCGGCGCTTCCTGTAAATTTTGGCGGCCAGCAAATCAGAATTACAGAATAGAGCCAGGGTGATGATGTGTGTGCGACGCATGCACTGGGATGTGTAATGGTTTGCGATTGGCTGAAAAATCACATTACCTCGTTTTACATAGAACATCGTTTCCTGTCAGGCCTCAGTGTCTCGTCAGCGTCTCATATTAGTGTAGACTGGCGCCTCTGCGAAGTGGCCAAACAGCTTAACGAAATATATTCTATTTCTGCCCGAGTAGAAAACTCCTACTATTAGCTGTGATCCTTACAATTTAGTTTTTTAGATTAGAGATTGGAAGTTTTTATTTAGTTAGGTAGAGAATTGAAAAGTCACAGGGAGGGGGGGGGGGGGGGGCCCGGGGGCGAACACAGACAACTCATAAAGAAAAATGGTAAATTTCACCAAACTTAGTGTAGACATTGCACTGCAATATCTTTTTTTTTTTGCTTTTGCTTTGAAATTTTCCTGGATTTTTGGCAGCCTGAACTTATATTGGGGATACACAAAATTTTCTAGTAACTGCAGGTCTCTTTTTTAAGTGAAAAAAACTCCATTTTTATTATCAGTATACTTTCAGATAGGTGTTAAATTTTAAATTTTACCCATTCCCCCCTTGTTCATATACCCACCCTGCATTTAATCTGAAAACAGAAATTTTAAAATAGTCACCACAGGCAAATTTGAAAGGTGAAAAAAATACCGTGTATTATCGAAAACTAAAATCGTGTTTTTTTGATTTTGGTGCATACAGTTTTTTGTTCTTTGAGCAGTTGCACGTAAATCTAAAAACAGCAATTTTATAGTCACCCGGTAAATTGAAAGGTGCAAAAAAACATTTATTACCGAATACATTTCAGATACGTTTTTTTTTTGACTTGGCCCCTACAGCTTTGTTCATTGACGCGCTTGCAGAAAATCTGAAAACAGAAATTTTATAGTCACCACGTAAATTTAAAAGGTGAAAAAAATACCGTGTTTTAACGAAAACATAAAAATACTGTTTTTACTTTGGCGAATACAGCTTTGTTCATTGCCAGCTTGCACGAAATTAAAAACAGCAATTTTATTCACCACAGGTGAATTTAAAGGGTGCAAAAATACCGTGTTTTATAAAAAAACAAAACAGATACGTTTTTTGATTTTGGCGCCTACAGCTTTTTCATTGACGCAGCTTCCCACTAAATCTGAAAACGCAATTTTATAGTCCCCCAACAGGTAAAATTAAAAGGTGAAAAAATACATTTATTACCAAAATACATTTCAATACGTTTTTTTTGACTTTGGGGCGCACTACAGCTTTGTTCATTGACCAGCTTGCACGAAATCTGAAAACGAAATTTTATAGTCCCCAAAAGGGTGAATTGAAAGGTGAAAAAAATCCCGTGTATTATACAAAAAACAAAAAGATACGTGTTTTTTGATTTTGGCGCACTACAGCTTTGTTCATTGACGCAGTTGACTAAATTGAAAACAGAAATTTAATCACCACGGGTGAATTGAAAGGTGCAAAAAATACTGTGTATTATACGAAAAAAACAGATACGTTTTTTTTTAAATTTTGGCGCACTACACTTTTTTCATTGATGCGCTTGCCGTAAACTGAAAACACAATTTTATATCCCCCACAGGTGAATTGAAAGGGTCAAAAAAACCCCGTGATTATACGAAAACATAACAGAACGGTTTTTATTTTGGCGCACTACAGTTTGTTCATTGCGCAGCTTGCACTAAATCTAAAAACAGCAATTTTAAGCATCACGGAAAATTAAAAGGGGTGAAAAAAACTACCATGATTAACGAAAACATAACAGATACGTTTTTTTTGCCTTTTGTCCACAAGTTTTGTTGATAGAACACCTTGCAGAAAATTTAACCAGAAATTTTTTTTTTGTTTAGAGGGATTGAGAATAGCGTGATTTGCCATCTTTTTAATAAGAAAATTTTCCAAAACTATTCCATCCCTTCTAAAATTTTTATTTTTCTGAACATGGAGCAAAATGCAGGTGGAAAGCGACCAAAAGAGGGGGAGCACAGGGAGGTAGAGGTACGATGAAGGTGCCCCTTCCAGTCTGGCGACAACACCCCCAAGGGGTCATCGGTTGCGGGACGTCGGGCCTGTCACGCTGGGTCAGGGCCCGTAATCTTAGAAAACGAACAGCGTCCCCAATCTGTCCTTCAGGGGTTTAATGCAACTGCATCCAGCATCTTACCCCTCGTCCTCGCAGTCACGGAAAAAAATGTCTCACCCCAACATCAGCATCCTCCAACATAAAAGCAGCCCAAATTCGACTGTTACCCACCATTGGATAACCCATTGTTGAAGACCTCTTTGATGCAAAATGCGGTTGGGGTCAAAAGATGTTAAAAGATCAAGGGGATGATTTAGTCTGCCTGACCCCCAGTTATGATGCCTCAAGGGGGAAAGGAAGCCGGGTCAATCCAAAAACCCCGGTGGGCAACGCCTTGCGGGCCCTCTCGCTTTAGCCCGCAATTCTGGTTGCAGAAAGTCAGGACGACCAATCACCTGGTTGATGATAAACGACTTTGCGGACCCATCGTGGCTTTTCCCAAATTTGCTTGGGGCCCTTTCATATGGACAAAGGGGGAAGACGATGGGGTAGTGTCAATAGGGGTCCCCCACAAAAGGAGGGGGGGTGCAGAAGCCCGCTGAAATATTCCACCACCAGGGCAGCGCAAACCCGCTCCTCGCTTATCGCCTCAAAAGGTCCAGGACCTTTCAAGCCGGGGCCTTCTTTGACACCCTCTGATTCCCCCCAGCGTTTCCAATCCGCCTTTCCGTAAACGCATAAGTAGAGGCAAAAAAATTTAAAGGGGTTAACCACCACCAACATGTCTAGTCACATCAGCGAAGCATGTTTTGAAAGGGAGGGAACATTTGGGCCCCAAAAAACGTCAAAACCGACCCGGGCCCCCAAACCACTGTCACCCCCTTGGGCTCCGCCTCCTCCTCCCCCCCACCCCCAAGGTTTCCTCACTGCCCATGTCTCTCAGGTCAGATCAGGGATCATCCTCCGTTTCACCCTCCACCGTCCCCAAGTACCCCCCAAAAACCCACCAGAGACCTATCCTCCCCCCTTCTCTTTCCGCCTTTTTGACGACCTGCACGCCGTACAGCGGCCAGTCTAGCACCACCTTCTGTTTTCCCCAGGTTTGGGGGAGCAGAAAAAACACTTTAACCCAAACCACCCCAAAGCCAAAAAGCCTGAATGTCGGCATTTCGGGTTTTTGGCCTTGGAAATTTTGACCGAATGGCCCTTGCCTCCCCCCAAATACCAGATGCCGAGCGGGCTTTTCTTTGCCAGAAAATCCCCCCTGTCCTGGCCACCACGTGTCAAAAAATTTCAAGCCATTGTCTGCATCTGTGGGCCGGAAAAGTCCATCTACCACCGAAACCCATACGTAACACGGCCAAGGCCCTAATCTCGTGACAGCCCACTGGGTGACTGGGTGGATGTCTCGGGGGGTGACGGGGCTCTCAGGTCGCAACCTCTTAAAAATCGCAGGGATGGTGCAGGGTCTTTCCCCCCAAGGTCCTCGGGTTGGCTCAGGGCCCCCGGGAAAAACCCAAGCCTTTTTTGAAATTAATCGTTTTGGAGACCGCCCCCCACACAGGTCGGGAGCTGTGGACGGTCTCCACAACGAGACCGAGCGCTGGCTGGTGACAAGAACCTTGTGCCAGGCAATGGTATGCGAAAACGGGCGAAATCTCTAGCCGCCCTTTAAAGATTGGGTGGCTAGCACATCCCTTGCCTGGCACATTCATAAACCGGGTCGTCCCAGAAATTTCTAAAGAGCCCCCGGGGGTCTGGACTCCCCTGCTGAAGAAGGCTCGGTCTGATTTTCCACTTCCCCCGTTCGCAACCCTTTTTTTCGTCCCCCCTGCGCTTGCACGTCAGTGGCCCCCCCGTCAACCGTCTCATTTGACGGGGCAACCCGGGAAAATTCCACCCTCCACATGCTCCACATTTTGGCAGCAGGCAATCCCTTTTCGCAATCGATGTACACATGCCTGACAAGCAGCGGGGCGGACCCGGGGGGTTAGCCACGAGATGGAGGCGGGAAGAGCTCTGACCATCCTTTCCATTTTGAAGAACCCCCCAAAATGGTCAGTGCGGACAATGCCCGTCAGCAAGGGATTTGGTGATCTAGTTCTGGAACGTCGTTTGGGGCACTCTGAAAAAAGGGCCCCCCGCGACGGAGGAGGGGGAGGACACAGATGCGACACAGCCTTTCTCTCCATCAAATCCCCAAGGCCGACAGTTTCACAATTTCATCGGGCTTCATTAGAGTGGTTCGGGGGGCCAGAGCATCAAGGGGGCGCACACTCTCAGGGGCTCTCTCAGGCAAGTCAGGGTGTGTTAAGCTGTGCCAGAGGCAGTGAGGAAGGGGGAGGAGGGGTTTCCTAGACACCGTGTTACCGGCGTCCCGCCTTGGAAGAAAGGTTTGGGCGAATTTGGGCGAGAGGAGTGAGGAAAATAGTTTTTTTGAAAACCTCAACCCAAGGCTTGGGGAAAACAAGGCTCCATCTCCACATGGTGCTTGATGCTCCATTTTTCCCCCAACATACCCCCGCATTAAGGCCATCAAAATGAACAACAGTTATGGGGGGCCACCCTCCTGATCCCCAGTATAAAAAAAAATCAGCACTTTCCTTCCCCCCACCCAAATGAAGTAAAATGCAGGAAATGGGGGGAAACCTTGCGATTTTATAAAAATGGAACACTGTTGCGTCGCTTCACGTTCTTCAAAAGTCACGGTGGGGAAAAACCCAGCGACGTGACAGCATAGAGTGCCAAGTAGCCGTAGCGGGAGCACAGCACACGAAAGGGGGGCAGAAGCCTAAAGGGTGACCTCTGGCAATTTTTTTACCACCTCACCAAAAGCATGCAATGCAGGGGCCCCCAATACAACACCCAGAGCCCGCTTAAAATCATGGGCACCCACTATCTGCTCTCAACACCGATGTTTTTGGGTGTTTCCGGCCCCAAAAACTTTGGGATCCAAAAAGGACGAATGGCCCGAGCTGGGTCGCCACGCCATAGAGGTGTTGTCCTCCCAGCACCAGGTATATCTAGCGACCTTCAGCACGCTGGGGGAGTCATTACAGACAAACGCACCGCTTTCCACGTAATGTGGATCGTTTTTCTTTTATCAAGATGAAAGGCAGGATCTCTGATGATGTTGTGGGCCCCAAAGCCGAGGTCACCGATTTGTTCTGGTCTATTCACATTCCCCTCCAAACAGAAATGGCCCTTGAAAAACTTATTTTTAAAAGCATTTCTTTCTGCATTTTTTATTCTCAGTTCCCAACAGTTTTATTTTTTCGGGTTTTTCTGTAGGAGAATGTAAAAAACACCAAGGTTTATGACAAAACCATATTCCATTTACTCACTTCATCTTTTGAATTTTTCGCATTTTTCAATAGTTTTTTTGGGCATGTTGCCTCACAATTTTTAACAGTGGCTGAAAAGTCATATTTATAATTTTTTGGGGTCATGTTTCTGTGAGAAAAGCTATAATCAAGGTCCTTTGAAACAAAATGTGGCTTCTAAGTGGGATTTCTCCCTCACAATTTTTTAAAAGTGGCTGAGAAGTCATTTTATAATTTTTTGGGGCATGCTCTTTTTAAAAGCGCAATACTACGGTCCTATTCTAAAAAAAAACGTTGGGTTTTTTTAAAAGGGCTTTGTTCTTCACAAATTGTCCAAAGGCTCATGGGTCTCTTTGAATTTTTGGGGGGTTTTTTGCTGTGACATGCAGCTAACTAAAAGGTCCATTAAAAAAAAAATGTTGTTTCTAACAGACATTTTTCTTCACAATTTCAAGAGTGGCTCAAGGGTGATGTTGTTGCAAAACAGGGAAAAGGTAGGACACTGTTAATGGACACATATTGCAAAATTCTTGTTTTGCAAAATCTTTAACATAGCTATCAATCCCTGTTTGAACAACCCATTTAATATAATTTAAAAAAAAGAAAACAAAGACGGTGGGGTCCCATCCTATTTTAAAATGTTTTTCTAGAATTAAACACTAAAAAAAATTTCATGTCAAAATAGCTTTTAAAAAATTCCTCTGAATTGTACAAGGGAGGTACAGGAAAACTTGACCCGATGTAGGTTATTCAAGGGGCATGGAAATAAGGAGCACGGACAGAGAACAAAGAACAGAGACCATTTCCTCCAGCACGTTGAGTAAAATAGAAAAAAATGCCCAAAAAAAAGGGCACCTGGGGGTAACAGGGGCTTAACCCCCATTTTCCAAGTGAAGCTCAATTGTCCCCACTCATACGGAGGGCAAGGCTACCCAGGTCTTTACTGGTATGAGGAAGGCTGGAGTTCTCACACTTCCGCTTCCGCACTCTGCTTCAGAACGACAGTTTTTCGTTTCGCGTCATCAGGCATTTTTAAACCCGCGTGTTAAAAGATGACGGGCGCCAGCCGGGGCCCCACCGCCCCACTGTCACTCCGGGGTCTGGGTCATGCTGTGGCACAGGGCAGGATATCAATGTCCAGTTTTACTAAAAGGTGGTTGAAAGACTCCTTTTTCCGGGACTTTTTTTAAACTGGGGGAGACAGGTTTAATGGTCATATGCGGTCCAGGGCAGGATAGTCAATGCCAGTTCAATAAAATGGGGTTTTAAAGACCCTTTTTCCGGCACTTTTTAAACTGGGGGTCAGACGGGGTTTTAATGGGCCCTAAACGGGCCAGGGCAGGTTACTGCCCCTAAATTGGTTTAAAAACCCCCCCCCGAGAATTTGGGTCGTCGCCCCACATTTTTAAACCATTCAACAAAATTTTAAACCCCCTTTTTTCCGGGACAACTGGGGGGCAGCAGGTTTAAGGTCAAAATTTCGGTCCAGGACAGGGGTTGTCAATGTCCATAAAATAAAATGGTGGTTAAAGACTCCTTTTTCCGGCACTTTTTAAAAAATTTTTTTAAACATTTTAATTAAGCCGTCCCGGCGGGGAAGCCTTTAACAAAAAGGCAAAACCCTTTTTTCCCCACACTTTTAGCGGGGGGCCGCGCCAACAATTTCAATGTCCAATCAAGTTTAAAAAGATGGTTCAAAAAATACGCCTTCGGAACTTTTTAATTTGTGGGGGATGCAGGTTTAAGGGGCAGCTGTGGGACAATACAGGGATATGAAAGGTGGTGACTTTTTTTCTGTGGTTTTATAGCCAATGTTGTGCCTAAGATGTAGCAGGGATCCATTTCACTGTTGTGGCTTTAATTCCGCTTCTCAGCCATTTTGGGTGTAAAAATGAAGGTGTTGTTGCTCCCCATAGACTTTAATGGCATCGGAGATGATGACTACGACTATCGACTATCGAACCCATGTCATAGCCAACTAATCGCTCAACACTACTGGGGGGGGGCCCTGATTCAAAATTTTGGAATTTTGTCTCTTTCTTTTTCTCGAAATGTAATCTCTCCTTTACTTTGACTCCTGAACTTGCGGTTTTAGATATTGGTTTATGTGACTTCCCATCATCCCTCCGCACAATTCTTTTTCACACTCTTATAGCAGCCAGAACAGCTATTGCATTCAATTGGAAAGAACCTAAGCCCCATCTATAATTGAGGTTATCAGAAGAATTAATCTCAATTGTGCCTGTGAAATGAAGTTAATTGACCCTCCTTATGTCTGTAATAAGAGAAAATCTCTTTGGAATCTATGGTTATCTTCTAGTTACTGTGCATCTACTGTAGTACAATAATTCTTTTTGTTCTATCTCATAACAGCATGTTTATTATTATTCAACAAAATGTATTTGTTTATGTCCGACTATCCACGATTGTTATTATCGGTTATTCAGTTACCTGTCCTTTTGTGACAGTACGTTCTTGTATTGTTTTTATGATATCTTTCAGTTTCTATTATTTGTCAACTGCTCAATTCTTTAATAAAAGAATGTTTGAGGAAATGGTCCTCTTGAAAAAAATTTTTTTTTTAAAGTGATCATTTTTTACTGCAATTTTTATTCTGAGTTTCCAAAAGGTCATGTTGCTGGTTTTGCGGTTAGCAGACTGTAAAAGACACCAATTGTACACGGTTTCATGAAAAAATCGTATTCCATTTACTCACTTCTTCATAATTTTAAGCACTGTCATGGTGCTGTGAATAACAGCTATAATCAAGGTCCTTTGGAACAGAAATGTGGTTTCTAAGTGGCATTTCTTCCTCACAATTTTTAACAGTGGCAGTGGCATAATTTTTTTCGGTCATGGTGCTGTGAAATACAGCTATATTACAGGTCCTATTGTAAAAAATGTGGTTTATAACAGACATTTGTTTTTCACAATTGTCAACAGTGGCTGAACGGTCATGTTTTGAATTTTTGGGTTCATGGTGCTCCCCAAAAACAGCTATACTACAGGTCCGATTGTAAAAAATGTGGTTTATAACAGGCATTTGTTCTTCACAATTGTCAACAGGGTCATGTTTTGAATTTTTAGGGGCATGGAGTTGTCAAAAACAGGAATAGGTAGGACACTGTTAATGGACACATATCTCAAAGTGACTTGTTTTTAACATAAAGATGTTTAACATAAAAAGCAATCCCTGTAGTGAGACAACCCCTTTAATACAATTGAAAAAATGAGAAACAAAGTTGTGGTGGGGTTCCCTACTAAAAAACTTCATTTACAAAATAGTTAATAAAAATATTCCTCTGAATTGTTCAAGGGAGGTACAGGAACCACTGATAAAAGACTTGAACAGATGTATGTTATTCAGAGGACATGGAATATGGAGCACATTCACCACCCCAAGAACAGAGACAATTTCCTCCAGCACATTGAGTGAAACGAGAAAAAAAAAAAAAGAAAAAGGGTGTGAACCACTAGCATTTCCAAGTGAAGCTCAATTTGTCCGCACTCATACAGAGGGGCAAGCACTTTCGTAGAGGCCGAAATTTCTGAAGCGCTAACCAGGTCTTGACTGTGTACTGAGGAAGGCTCGAGATCTTAGCTCACACCTCCGCTTCCGCACTCTGCTTCGGCCCGACTGTTTTAGTTGCTGCGTCATAAGGGCATTTTTGCCGTGTTAATAGATGAATGACGGCAGCCCTGGCTCTCACCGCACCCTCTGTAAGTCTGGCCCTGCTAGCTGAACCCACTGTTAATAGATGAGAGACGCCAACCCTGGCTCTCACCGCACCCACTGTAATTCTGGACCTGCCAGCTGAACATCCATGTTAACAGATGACTGACGGCAGCCCTGGCTCTCACCGTTAGGGGCAATCAGGAGAGCTTGAAATTTCACTAAAAAATAAGATTTTGAAAAATGTAATTTCTTTTAGGTTATGTAGTGTCCAAATGGGCTCCAGGGCTAGACACAAATTGCACAATATGAGGCTTAAAATTTTCCGGGGCAGGAGTCACTATGGGGTTGCATCATCTGATCTTTAGGGGAGTCTGTCCCTAATCACTGAAGAAGGATTTGGAGGAAAAATGAAACCAATTAATTCATTGGCCGAATCACTCTCAGAAGCCAGGAGGGCAAATGTCTTCTCAACTAAGAAGTGTTTAGGGGATGATTAGGACATTTTTATTACTTATGGGGTGTGCGAATGAATTAACACATCTACACGTGTAAAAAATATCTTTTAAACTGTAGAGAGGGGTGTGTGTTGTATGTTATCAAACTTGAAAAAAAGCAAAATGATAATAATGTAAAACTATAAATAAAACTTCCCTAAATAAATTCTGTAAACGAATGTGAGTTACCAAAAAATATACTAAGTGACAGTCACTGTAAAAATAGCATAGTGGCCCTTTGCAATCTGTGGGTCATGCAGGTTCGAGGATCATGCTGTGGTACAGTACAGGGATAGTCAATGTCAAGTTCAACTAAAATACTGCTTCATATACTGCTTGCTTCCGGCACTTTGTGATCTGTGGATCATGCTGGTTTGGGGGTCATGCTGTGGCCCAGGACAGGGATAGTCAATGTCCAGTTCAACTAAAATACTGCTTAAAATACTACTTTCTTTTGGCACTTTGTGATCTGTGGGTCATGAAGGTTTTTGGGTCATGCTGCGGTACCGGACAGGGATAGTCATTATACAGTTCAACTAAAATACTGCTTCAAATATGATGCCTTCTGGCAATTAGTGATCTGTGGGTCATGCAACTTTTTGTGTCATGCTGCGGTACAGGACAGGGATGGTCAATGTCCAGTTCAACTAAAATACTGCTTCAAATAATACTACCTTCCGGCACTTTGTGATCTGTGGGTCATGCAGTTTTTTGGGTCATGCTGTGGTACAAGACAGGTATAGTCAATGTCCAGTTCAACTAAAATACTGCTTAAAATGCTACTTTCTTCCGGCACTTTGCGATCTGTGGATCATGCAGGTTTCTGCGTCATGCTTCGGTACTGGACAGGTATAGTCAATGTCCAGTTCAACTTAAATGGTGGTTCAAAGACTACTTTCTTACGGCACTTTTTAATCTGTGGGTCATGCGGGTTTGGGGGTCATGCTGTAGGACAGGACAGGGATTGTCAATGTCGAGTTCAACTTAAATACTGCTTCAAATAATACTGCCTTCCGGCACTTTGTGATCTGTGGGTCATGCAGCTTTTTGGGTCATGCTGCGGTACAGGACAGGAATAGCCAATATCCAGTTCAACTAAAAAACTGCTACAAATAATACTGCCTTCCGGCACTTGGTAATCTGTGGGTCATGCGGGTTTTGTAGTCATGCTGCGGTCCAGGACAGGGATAGTCAATGATCAGTTCAACTAAAATGGTGGTTCAAAGACTACTTTCTTCAGGCATTTTTTATTCTGAGATTCTATCAAGGGCATCTTTGCTGGTTTTGGGGCATTCCGCTGTAAAAGAAACCAATAGTAAAGGTCTTATTAACAAAAAGCTTATTTCCCGCGCTTCAAGGCCATCAAAATGAACAGCGGTTACTGGGTGTTCACCCTCCTTGATCCACATTCCAAAAGTCAGCAATTTCCTTCAACCCACTTGACAGTAGAATGCAGGATTCTGAGACAGGCCTCACTGACAAACTGGGGACATCTGTTGCGTCAGCTTCACGTTTTAATGTCATGGTGGAACAACGTCAGCAACATGCCAGCAGTAGAATGGCAAGTAGCCGTAGCAGCAAGATTGAAAAATCATTTTTTAAGTAGTCAATTTCTTATTGCGAATGTGTATTCTGAGGGTCCATATGGACATTTTATGGTGGTTTTGAGGTCAGGCTACTTTAAAATGGATGCCAGGGGTGACAATAGGACAGTATTCCTGCCAGGGGCCAGAATCAAAAAGGTGCCCTGTGATATGTTAAAAATAGGAAGTAGTAATGGGTAAGCACCCCATTTGATTTAGCTGCATGTGGCCATGAAATGGTAATAGATGGCCCTGTCTCTCGCCGCACCCGCTGTAACTAAGGCCCTGCCAGCTGAACCTCCATGTTCCCCGTTGGGATGTTCTTGCTGCCACCACATACAGTCATATGAAAAAGTTTGGGCACCCCTATTAATCTAAATCATTTTTAGTTCTAACTATTTGGGTGTTTGCAACAGCCATTTCAATTTGATATATCTAATAACTAATATTGCACATTTTTGTGTTAGTACAATAAACCTCATTTCAATCCGGGGAATATTACTGTGTCATCATTTTATTAGATATATCAAACTGAAATGGCTGTTGCAAACACCCAAATATTTAGAACTTAAAATGATTTAGATTAATAGGGGTGCCCAAACTTTTTCATATGACTGTATGTGATGAGATGTTGGTCTCTGGTGCAAAAAGTGATAGGGGTCTCCTGCCAGTTCCCATGTGCAATTTCCAATACCGGTGTCTTGTTTTGCGTGACAGGGGCCCCGTAGCTGCTGGTACCGCTGTACCAGCTTTGGCTTTGCTGTCCTCATGTTTTCGGTTAGCCATTGAACATAATGCATTATTTTAGCATATTAATTGTTTTCTGTGACTTTTATAGCTTAATTGTCTTGCTTAAGATGTAGCACATATCCAGTTCAGTGTTGTGGATGTTAATTCCAGCTTCTCCTCACCTGTTTGGGTGTAAGAATGAAGCTGGTGTTCCTCTGCCATAGACTTTAATGGTCATCGGCGATAATCGACTATCGACTATCGGCTATCGACATGATAATTATCAATATCAACTATCGACCCTATAACGATTGACACAATCGTTCATCACTAGTTAACAGCACAAACTGTTCCTCATGCTACCCCCTTCCACACAGCCTGAACTACCATGGCACTCTCTTTCTCCCACATGTTGTTCTCCATTCCACGCTCTCTTTCTTATGTAATAGTAAGCCACTCTCTATAGTTTCTACTGCCTTATAAAGACTACTCTCTATGGTTTCCCTTTCTCTCACAGACTGCTAACCATATCGTTTTGTCTATCACACAGACTGCTTTTAGTGCACTCATTACCTATGGTTCACTCTTCTATCACATAGAGTGTTCCCCATAGACTTATATCTCATAAAAGCTGTTCTCTATTTCTCATCTCTTAGACAGACCGTTTCCAATTTGTACTTCTTTTGCACATACTGCTCTCCATGGTCACCTTCTTCAGTCTCCTCATCACCTTCTACCACAATATCAGCTCACAGTTGCACATTTTTATGGTAAAGGACCTTTTGTAATGTGACTATGAAGTTCCCATAGGTCTTGTACCACTTCTAATTGAAATTATGCTGTATTCTCACAAAAACACTCTATTTTTGCTTCAATTTATTTAAAACTGCATTGAAAATAACAGTTTCCTGCAGATCATTATACACTAAAAACATTAGAACTTATAGCAAAATCTCTAGTTCTGATGGAAATGGGGAAACCATTATTAGACATCAACACCTGTGTAGTGCCTTGCTCGTCTGCTAATATTACTATTTTTCCCCATTTTTCAAATCTGGCATGTGTCATTTTATGTGGGAATAACTTTTCAGTCCTTTTATCTGTCCATGTGATTCAGAGATTGTTTTCTCATGATTCATTGTGCTTTTGCTTTAAGTTTTTTTTTTTTATTCTGATTTATACAATCCTTATTCATTTCTTAAAAATATAAAAATGGTGTGAAAGCTTGGAAAAATATGTCATTTTCCAAGTTAAAAAATTTCTGTCTGCAAGACAGTTATACCACACAGAACAATTTATAACTAGCATCTACTACATGTTTTCTATATGATAGCATCATTTTTTTTATGTCTAATTGTCTTTAGTATTTGTGCTAAAACTTAAATACCCCTAAAGATTTCATTTAGAAAAACTACACCCCTTAAGGAATATATCCAGGGGTGGAGGGCATATATTGACCACACAGGTGTTTCACAGATTTTTCAGTATTAGACCGTGAAAATAAAAAATAAAAAATTCCCAATAATATGCAGTTATATCTAAAAATGCTTCATTTTCAGAAGGAATCCTGAAAGCAGCAACCCAAAATGTTTATGTAATTTCTTCCAAATTCGGCAATATCCTACATGTGGGTATGAACTGTTGTTTGGTTGCATGGCAGGATGTGCAAGTGAGAAAGCTTCTATCTGGATCACAGATTTTGGTGGGTGCCATATTTTGCAAAGTCCCTATAGTACCAGAACAGGTGAAACCTTCCAGAAGTCACCCGATTTTGAAATCAACACCTCTCAGGGAATTAATCTAGAGGTATATTGTGAATTTTGGGTCCAAAGATGTTTCACAGTTTGTCTGGAAATGGTCCATAAAAATGTGAAAAAGACAAACAACTCTGACATTGTTTTTTTGGGTTTCATTTTTTCCAGTGTTCACTGTGTGGTATAAATTACATAATGGGCCCCATGTTTGAAAACTGTCTGGGTATGAAGATCTCTTTGTTGCCCATAACAACCAATCTGAGCTCCCCTTTCATTTTTCCAGAGCACTATATGAAATGAAAAGGGCGCTCTGATTGGTTGATATGGGCAACAAAGAGAGTTTTAGACCTAGACAGTTTTCATACATGTGGCCCAATTAGAGATGGGCGAATTTCCCGAAATTCGTTTTGTTCACTTCGCCGAATTTCTCGGCAAAAAATAACTTCGTTCCGAATTACTTCGGCACGAATCACATTAAAAAACAGCTATTTCCAGGCTGCACAGACCCAAGTGCGTAAACGTTGTGCCATGCAAAAATATGCAGAGGGGGCTTGTTTGGTCTTCATACAATTTGTGTTTTTGAACACGCACATACTGCCGCCGCCTTAGAATCGCTTTTACTCTAAAATTCCCTGGGGACTTAAAAGGGCAAAAATACCCAAAAAACTGAAGGGGGAATGTAGCCTGATAAGCATGCGAGCGACAGCTGGAAAAAAACAAGCTGGGGGCTCAGGTGGCAAAATCAGTGACAGAGTGTGGAGGTGACGGGGGCAGCCACAGCAGCATAGGTCAAAAGTGGACAAGAAATTCGGAGGGGGCAAAAAATTAGTAAGGGCCCCAAAAGTGGGGCCACAGAGTGGGAAATACACAGTGTGGAGTCAGGCAGCAGCCACAGCACAGCATGAGGTCAGACAGTGGCACAATGACACGTTGTAGGTCAGGGAGCAGCCACAGCAGCAGCATAGGTCGACAGTGGCAAAAATGACAGAGTGTGAGGTCACGGCGAGCCAAGCCAGCATAGGTTTAGACATGGGACAATGACATTTGGAGGGGGCAAAAACAGGAAAAAGGCCCAAAAAGGGTTGGACAATGACACAGTGTGGAGGTCACGGCAGCAGCCACACGCGCATGAGGTCAGACAGTGGGGACAAACACAGTGTGTGGTCACGGCACAGCCACAACAGCCATGATAGACAGTGGACAATACAGGTGTAGGTCCGGCAGCGCCACAGCACACATGAAGGGCAACAGTGGGACAATGACACATGTGTAGGTCACGGCAGCAGCCCCACACAGCTGAGGGCAGACAGTGGCACAATGACATTCTGGAGTGGCAAAAACGGAATAGGCCAAGAGTGGGACAATGACAGAGAGTGGAGGTGACGGGGGCAGGAGCAAAACATGAGGTCAAGAGTGGGGCAATGACACAGTGTGTAGTCACGGCACAGCCAGATTAGCAGCATGAGGGCAGACATGGGGACAATGACAAGGGGAGGTGGGTGGCAAAACCAGTCCCTGGTAAAGAGGTTGGTGGGAGATGGGGAAACTGTCAGCAGATGTGTGTCCAGGTGGGGGGGCGGGATCAAATAGTGGCTGAGGAAGGTAGTTTGAACCCCGCTCATTTCTCCAGTTTGGGTGAGGGGTCATGGGTGATGTAATCTGACCCCTAAGACTTTGGGGTGTGGAAATCCTGGCCCATCCACGCTATTTATCTTGACAAAGTCATCGTTTTACATTTCCCGTGGACAAGCGGGTTTCCCTTTGGGGGAACGATGGCCCCCCGCACTGAACACCCCTCTGACCCCACTACGGCCGGGGGGACAGCTTCTCCACTGCAAACTCGGCAAAGTTGCGGGGCCCCACATCCATTTGGCTGCCCGTAGTCCAGCGGTCTTCTAACTGGGGTGCCGAGTGCTTTTCCCAAATAGGCCCCCACCTGTTGGTTCAGGGTCTGCTCCAGGTCCGCGTGCTGTGGCGACTCCCCCCCTCCTAATGGGGGAGGAAACTGCTCATCATCTCCAGACTTAGGGTTCTGCTGATGGAGCTGGTACTGCTCCGACCCCCCCCCCCACCTTTTCCCCCCCCCGCCGCGGCA
>JAODAL010020127.1:0-70243 GCA_025379985.1 Phyllomedusa bahiana | reverse complement strand
CCCCTTTTAATTAAATTTTTTTTTCTAAATATTTGGGTTTTTTGCAACACCATTTCAATTTTTATAATCTAATAACTGATGAACACAGTAATATTTCCTGATTGAAATGAGGTTATTGTACTAACACAAAATGTGCAATATGCATTAAACCAAATTTTGACTGGTGCAAAAATTTGGGTACCCTTATAATTTTATGATTTGAATACTCCTAACTACTTTTTACTGACTTTCTGAAGCACAACATTGGTTTTTGTAACCTCACTGAGCTTTGAACTTCATAGCCAGTGTATCCAATGATCAGAAAAGGTATTTAAGGTGGCCAATTGCAAGTTGTTCTCCTATTTGAATCTCCTGTGAAGAGTGGCATCAGGGGCTCCTCAAAACAACTCTCAAATGATCTGAAAACAAAGATTGTTCAACATAGTTGTTCGGGGTAAGGATACAAAAAGTTGTCTCAGAGATTTAACCTGTCAGTTTCCACTGTGAGGAACATAGTAAGGAAATGGAAGACCACAGGGACAGTTCTTGTTAAGCCCAGAAGTGGCAGGCCAAAAAAAATCAGAAAGGCAGAGAAGAAGAATGGTGAGAACAGTCAAGGACAATCCACAGACCACCTCCAAAGAGCTGCAGCATCATCTTGCTGCAGATGGTGTCACTGTGCATCGGTCAACAATACAGCACACTTTGCACAAGGAGAAGCTGTATGGGAGAGTGATGCGAAAGAAGCCGTTTCTGAAAGCACGCCACAAACAGAGTCGCCTGAGGTATGCAAAAGCACATTTGGACAAGCCAGCTTCATTTTGGAAGAAGGTCCTGTGGACTGATGAAACAAAGATTGAGTTGTTTGGTCATACAAAAAGGCGTTATGCATGGCGTCCCAAAAACACAGCATTCCAAGAAAAACACTTGCTACCCACTGTAAAATTTGTGGAGGTTCCATCATGCTTTGGGGCTGTGTCGCCAATGCCGGCACCGGGAATCTTGTTTAAAGTTGAGGCTCGCATGGATTCAACTCTAATCAGCAGATTCTTCAGAAAATGTACAAGAATCAGTGATGAATTTTGAAGTTACGCCGGGATGGATATTTCAGCAAGACAATGATCCCAAACACAGCTCCAAATCTACTCAGGCATTCATGCAGAGGAACAATTACAATGTTCTGGAATGGCCATCCCAGTCCCCAGACCTGAATATCATTGAACATCTGTGGGATACTTTGAAGCGGGCTGTCCCCTGCTACGGCGACCATCAAACTTAACTGAACTTGAATTGTTTTGTAAAGAGGAATGGTCAAAAATACCTTCATCCAGATCCAGGAACTGATTAAAAGCTACAGGAAGCGACTAAGGCTGTTATTTTTGCAAAAGGAGGATCTACTAAATATTAATGTCACTTTTCTGTTGGGGTGCCCATACTCTTGCACCGTCAAATTTTGGTTTAATGCATATTGCACATTTTGTGTTAGTACAATAAACCTCATTTCAATCCGGAAATATTACTGTGTCCATCAGTTATTAGATATATCAAATTGAAATGGCTGTTGCAAACACCCAAATATTTAGAACTAAAAATGATTAAGAATAATAGGGTGCCCAAACTTTTCATATGACTGTATATATTATTTCCTTTGCATGTTCAGAGAGACAGGGCTCTTTGGTAAGCTGCTGCTTGGAGCTGTGAAAAATCTTAAAAAATCAATTACTGATTTTAACGGGAGAGTATTCTGAGCAGGACATGACGTGTAGGTCACTGTTTGGGAAGGGGAAGGATTTAGTGATGCAGCGATCATAAAGCTTTGGAACAGTAGCAACAACTGGATATGACTTCATGTTGCTGGAATGTTACTAGTGTAGAAAAAACATACAGAAAATTGGACATTACTTACTCAAAAAACACTCCAATTCTTTGGGGCTTGTTCACAGCTCAATGGCTGAACAAACATGAACCCAGTAGCTAGCAACTTTGCCATTTATGCTGACTGGGAAAAAGATCACATGTGCAGCTAATTGCTAGAGCAAGTTGAAAAACTGCACACCAACTTTAACACCTATTCACACCAGCATGCAGACAAGCCGCAATATAATGCATGGGGAGATTGCAACAATGCAAAGTAACCAATGAAACAATCACTCATACATCCTCAAGCATGAGGGAGGTGGTTGCCGGTACTACAATTGCATATAATAAGGCGATACAAAAGTGTGCCATAAATATAGATACGTGTGGTGCACCATGCTGGCTTACAACCTATTAGTGACACCTATACTATTAGACCAGGCGGGCTGCCCAGCATTTTCTAAGTGTCCAACACAACACTGCACACTCTGCTCCCCAGCACTGTTGGGCAAATAAAAAAGGGCATACTGGAAAAATATTAAATGAGGTATTAGTTGGTAATGGGGCCCCATAACACAAGCTCACAAGCCTCTTCACGGCTCCTCATGTCTTGTGAGTCCCTACACTAACAACTTTACAGAAAAAACATACAGAAAATGGGACATTACTTACTCAAAAAAAAAATCACTCCAATTCTTGGGGCTTGTTCACAGCTCAATGGATGAACAAACATGAACCCAGTAGCTAGCAACTTTGCCATTTATGCTGACTGGGAAAAAGATCACATGTGCAGCTAATTGCTAGAGCGAGTTGAAAAACTGCACACCAACTTTTAACACCTATTCACACCAGCATGCAGACAAGCCTCAGTATAATGCATGGGGAGATTGCACAAATGCATAGTAACCAATGAAACAATCAATCATACAACCTCAGGGCATGAGGGAGATGGTAGCTGTTTGGGAAGGGGAAGGATTTAGTGATGCAGCGAACATAAAGCTTTGGAACAGTAGCAACAACTGGATATGACTTCATGTTGCTGGAATGTTACTAGTGTACATATAACATATTTAAATAACGTTAATTATCTTTGTCGTTTTTGTAGGCTTAGCAACAAAAGCAGGTATACAATCTACAACTGAGCACCCTTGTCAAGTTAAACACTCAAATTTCACTGTATGAGTACTCTAGGAATTTGATAGGTGTTCAGTAATAAGGTACCAATACATTATCTCAAAAAATGCTCTGTCTAGTTTGACATCTCTGTCTAAACAAAATGTAAACTTTTATTAAGAATATTAGTGATTCAAAAGGAATATATACTATTATTTCAGAATTTACAACTTTGGTAGAAGGCTTCTAGAGGCCCAATTTGCTGGCTGCATGTCCAACTGTTAGATTTTTGACTGCCACAAAACTTCTGGTGGAAGACGAGAATGATGCAAACTTGAAAATCAAAAGCCAAAAATTTTGGTTAAATAAATGCCATTGCCGTTGTATTAATAAGCAACTGTTGAAATGAGATTACATTGCTTTTCTTAGTTTATCAAGGCAATCGTTAGTACCAAACTGATACACATACACCCAAATATACAGTGAAGGAAATAATTATTTGATCCCTTGCTGATTGTGTAAGTTTGCCTCCTGACAAAGACATGAACAGTCTATAATTTTAAGAGTAGGTTAATTTTAACATTGAGAGATAGAATATCAAAAGTAAAATCCAGAAAATCACAATAAATGTATAAATTATAATTGTATAATTATAAACATTTATTTGCATTTTGGTGATAGATAATAAGTATTTGATCTCCTACCACCCATTAAGTTTTCTGGCTCCAAAAGACCAGTTAAATACCCTAAAAAAAACTCGCCCCCGGGCTTTAAAAGAAAAGCTTTTAACCCCTTTAAACCAACATTTGGGGGTGGGGGTTCCCGAAAAATTCCCCAGAGTACTTCAAGGCGATTTTTGGCGCGCTCACAACGGAGCGCGCAAAAACGCGGCTTAAACCACGGTAAATTTACCGCGGGCACATGCCGCACCCCCCAGGGCCCGGGAGTTGCCCCCGGCCGGGGGGGATTAACCCCCCTTGCGCGACATCGGGCCCCGGCGCCCACGCGCTGGGGGGCGGCGGGTAGTGAGCCCCCTTTCTGCCCGCCGATCCCCGGCGGGAGTAACGGCGCGAGCCCCGGGTACGAATCTCCTCCCAGACAGCCCGACGCTGAATGACACACCGGGGTTTGTCGGGTAAACGTCACGATGCCCACAATGAAATTGGGGCAGCGTGACAGACATTTCCCCATGGAGACCAGGATACAGCTAAAGGGCTGTTACGGGATCTCCTTTTTCATGAATGTTCGACGATCGTTCTTTCAATTCCCCCCTGGGGGAAAGTGAAAAAATATTAAAAATTTAAAAAAAAAAAGTGTAAAAAAGAAAAACCCAAAAAACCCCAAAAAATAAAATAAAAACACTTTAAAACCCCCCCTTTTCCCCTTTAAAAAAAACGCCAATCGCCCCAAAAAAAAAAGATCAAAAATAAAAAAATTACCCATATTGGTATCGCCGCTTTCGGGGCACCCACCCTATAAATCTGTAAATTTTAAAATTAACCCGAAACGTGAACCCCTTTAAAAAACCCCCCCCAAAAAACAGTCACAAAATACCCGATTTTTTTTCATCCGCAGACATAAAATGGAGTAAAAAAAAATTTCCAAAAACTCATATCAAAAACAAAGTGATGAAAAATTTTAAAAACGTCATTTTCACCCCGAAAAAAAAAAGCCCTTACCCCAGCCTGTAAAAGGGAAAAATTTAAAAAAATTCGGGCTATTGAAGATGGGCGATGCATAAATATTGTTTTAAAACACAATAAAAAAACTTTTTTTTAAAAAAAATTTGGGGGCTTTCAAAAAAAAAAAACTACATAAATTGGGAAATCACCGTAATCGTCTCAACCCACAGAGTAAAACTAATTTGGTCAGGGAAATACTGCAGGGTAAACGCTATTAAAAATAAAAATAAAAAACACGGGTGGGTTTTAAATTTTTTCCCTTCACCCTGTTTTTCCAAAAAAACGTTTTTAAAAGCGATCATAAATTTCCTTTCCCCCCCCAAAAAAATATTCCCAATAAAAACATCAACTCATCCTGAAAAAAAAAAGTCCCTATACGGGTTTCCATAAACAAAAAAAAAAAAAAGGGTTATGGTCTCAGAAACCGCGATGAAGCAAAAACGGGGTTTTTCCCCTTTTTAAATAAATGTGTTTTTTTTTGTGAAAAGCAGTAATACAATTTAAAAAAATATACAAAGTGGTATCGCTGAAAACGTATCAACCTGCTGAGTAAAAAATACAAGTCATTTATACCCCAATGCCCTGGGAAAAAATAAAAAAAAAAAAAACAAACCCGGATTGCTGGTTTTTTTTTAACAAAAATGCTTCAAAAAAAACCCTTAAAAAAAAGTTATCAAAGCAACATATTTCCCCCGTAATGGTATCCCCAAAAAAAAAAACAACCATCCCCCGTAAAAAAAAAAGCCTACAACCGGCCCATATGCAAAAAATTAAGAAACTATGGGTGTCAAAAACGACAACTTTAAAAACGCAAACTTTTTATAAAACTCTTTTTATTGTGTAAAAGTAATTTAAAAAATAAAAAAACTATATAAAACTATATCATTTAATTGTAACCCCACCCCCCTAGTAAAGATTTTCCCGTCCTTTTTTCCCGTATGGGGGAAAACTGTAAAAAAAAAGCCCAAAAACAAAGGGGGAACTGGGGTTTCCCCCCCCCCAATTTTCCCAAGGGCCCCAAGCTAAAAAAAAAAAATACGGAACACCTTGCGCCCCCAAAATGCAAAATAAACCTTTAGGGGAGAATTTCCCCAGGGTTTGAAAACCAAAATGGGAAACTTCTGGAAGGTTTCACCTGTTTCCCAGTACTTTTGAGCTTTTTCCCAAAGCGACATGGCCCCCCCAATATCCCGTGCGCCAAAAGCCAAATACACTCCCCCCCTTGACCCCCCTGCCCTGCTCCCAAAAACATTTACACCTACATGTATGGTATTGCCCAACTTGGAAGAAATTGCGTAAAAAACAAATTTGGGGGTTTTTTTTTTTCCCAAAATTTCCCTTTTAAAAAATTAAACCCCTTTCAGCTAAATTGGCAGAAAAATTGGAAAAAAAATATATTTTTTTTTTCAGAGCCGAACCTAAAAAAAAAATTTTTGAAAAAAACCCCCGTGGGTCATTACTCACTACACCTCTTTGGGTAAAAATTTCCCTAAGGGGAAAAATTTCCAAAATGGGGTCTTTTTTGGTATTTTTACGTTTTGGAAACCTTTTGGGCCCCCCGCAAACCTGAAAAAGGCCCCCCAAAATAAAATTTTAATGAAAAAAAACCCCCAGTCCGGTATTTCCCCCTCCTATTTTGGGGCCTTTTTGGTTTTAGCCAAATTAAAGACAGGGCCACATAAGGGATTTCTCTGGAAAAAGGCAGAATCGGGGAAACAAAATTAAATTTTGCCCTTTCCCTTATCACAAATTTCCCTATTCTTTTCAAAAAAGCATAATAATTTAAAATTTTTCAAAAAAAATGAAATTTTTAAATTTCACTCCAAATTTGCTTAAATTTTTTTTAAAAAACCTAATGGGTTTAAAAAACTTCCTAAAATTTGGTTTTTAATACTTTAAGGGGGGTAGGGTTTTTTAGGGTAAAGGGCATTTAAAGGGGGGTTTTAACATACAGGTCAAACAAAGCCCGTTAGAAAATGGGCTGGTCCCTAAAAAAAATGTTTTATTGCAAATTTTCTTGAAAAATTTTAAAAAATTTCTACTAAATTTAAAAGCCCCCTAATGTCGTAAAAAAAAAAAAAAAACTTAAAAAAATGATGCCAAACTACAGCAGACATATGGGAGATGCTAGTTAAAAAAATAATTTTTAGTGGAAAAAACTACTGTCTTACATGCAGAAATTTTTTTTAAGTTTTAAAATTTGGGACATTTTTCACAATTTTTTCACCATAATTTTTTTTTTTTTCACAAATAAAAAATCATTTTTTGGGCCAAAAAAACTTACTATCTTTTTGGGACAAAGTGTCACTAGAAAAAAAATCCTGAAAACACATGGATAGGTTAAAATGTCAAAAAGTTATTCTCACATAAAGGACACAGACAGATTTCAAAAATAGGGGGGCCCCGTCAGAGAGGCCAAAACGGCCCCCGGGGGTAAGGGGGTTAAAATAGTCACTTTTATTTAAAAAACTCCTGGGCCCCCCCCCCCAGGTTTTAAAACAGTCAGACTCTTCCTCTACAACAGGGCCCAAAACCCAAAAACTTTTTAAGGATGTCAGAGACAAAATCATAGAACCGCCAAAAGGGTGACAGGGGGTACAAAACCATAAGATGCTGGGGGAGAAGGGAGACAACTTTGTTTCAAAAAGTAAAAAGGGAAGAAATACAAAATGATGTCAATGGACATCAATCTGGGACACCATGCAATATCTCACTTCGTGGGGTATCCTCAATCATGAGGAAGGTGAGAGATCAGCCTAAAATTACATGGGGGTGGTGAGGGGGTGAAGAACTTGTTAATGATCTCAAGGCAGCTGGGACCACAGTCACCAAGAAAACCATTGGTGGCACATTACACCGTAATGACTTAAAATCCTGCAGTGCCCGCAAGGTTCCACTGTTCAAGAAGGCGCATGTGCAGGACCATCTGAAGTTTGCCAATGAACACCTGGATGATTCTGTGAGTGATTGGGAGAAGGTGCTGTGGTCAGATAAAACAAAAATTGAGCTCTTTGGCATTAACTCAACTCGCCATGTTTGGAGGAAGAGAAATGCTGCCTATGACTCAAAGAACACTGCCCCCACTATCAAGCACGGAGGTGGAAACATTATGTTTTGGGGGTGTTTCTCTGCTAAGGAGCGGCTCAAAAAGAAGCACATTAAGGTTATGGAGTGGCCTAGCCAGTCTCCGACCTTAAGCTCATAGAAAACTTATTAAGGGAGTTGAAGCTCTGAGTTGCCAAGCGACAACCTCAAAATCTTAATGATTTAGAGATGATCTGCAGAGAGGAGTGGACCAAAATTCCTCCTGACATGTGTGCAAACCTCATCATCAACTACAAAAAAAGTCTGACTGCTGTGCTCGCCAACAAGTATTAAGTTTTGCTTGCCAGAGGAATCAAATACTTATTTCTCTCAGCAAAATTCAAATAAATTTATATAATTTATACAATTTTCTGGATTTTATTTCTCAATGTTAAAATTAACCTATCCTTAAAATTATAGACTCTTGATGTCTTTGTCAGTAGGCAAATTTACACAATCAGCAAGGGATCAAATAATTATTTGTGTAAATATTAATCACCAAATTTTACAAAATTTTTTTTTTAAACATGTGTGTACAAGTAAATTATGATAAAAACTGAAGGAGTAGAGCAATTCTTATTTATTTTTTTACATTGATCTGACAGCTTTTTTTTTTTAAACAACATTTTATTGACACGAGATCAATCTATACAGATATATAATTTTCTACGTACAATATTCACAATAAACCAATCATGATTGAAAGCTTTTGTGCTAAATAATTCCTTTGCTAATTATATTTTCTGTATCTTACAAAGTCCTGTAGAATAGCAGCTGTGCCCATTTTGATCTTTCTTAACTTGGTATTAAAAGTAAGGGGATTTCCTCCAGGACTGTTGCCTCTGTTCACCAAACATAAATGTTCCTGTTTTCACACGTTCCAAATATAGAATTATTGAAACTTGCCAGACAGACGTCACACTCCAGAATTCATGTTGGTATAAGTAAATATTGGTTTGTACGGATTTTAAATTTTTTTTTACAAGAAGGTCAGATGTCAGATATAGAAATAAAGAGATGTTGGCTGCAATTAATCTTAAAGGGGTTGTCTTGCTACATAGAATAGCTTTCAAATGTAGGGAATACTTAATGAAGACGTTTTCCAAATATATTGCGTTCATTTTTTTTGTTAAGGAAACTACAAATGATTTTATCACCTTCTGTGCTCTCTCTGGTTCCCCAAGTGACCGACCTCTGTACCCCTTCTCCCCTGCTGTTTATTTTATCTGATTGCAGGGAGTGATGTCATCACACAGGTTGTGGCCAACAGTGTGAGAGCTTGTGTGTTATCTGATATTTCAGACAAAACACAGTAATTACGTTACTGTTTACATTAGCTCAGAAGCTTCTCCGGACCTCAGAGAAGGTAATTTAGCTAATCTAGACTGATAAACAGAGAAGTCTAAATACACTGAGCTCATATGCTAATTACAGACAGCTTGGCCAGGAAGTGACAGAGCCAAGCAGCATTATTTCATTCATGCATCCTATGAAACTTTGAAATGAGACAACCCCTTTAAGTCACTTTCAAACGCAGCCATTAGGATTCTAAAGGTAACACTAGATGTGAATTCTGAACTTTATTTCTTGTCGCATCTGTTTTTCTTTTTTTTTTTAAAGTAGAGTGGTTCCCTATGAGTATATTCTGCAAATGAAGTCTGTAATATTGGACTAACACTAAAATAAGAACTCCCCCACCGTTATCTGGTACATAAACCTATCAGACATTGAGGGCATATACTGATATAGCAATATGCCATCAATGACTAGTGAGAAAACCCCTTTAACTACAGGGTTCAAATGCATAATTTATTTAAGGTCAATGTAGTAAAGAATAATTGCTCTGATCAGCTGTTTTTTTTTTTGTTTTTTTTTTACTGTTTCTGCCCCTCTTTATACACAGAGCTAAATAAATATTGTTGCTGTTATTTTTTGCAGTGATCATTTTATCTCTGGAATCAGGAGACTGATTGGTTAGTTCTAACTAAACCCAGCAGAAACCTGATTGTGACACATTACTAGGTCAGTTTTCTGCTAGAAATGAGGTTACATCCCCAGTCAGCATCGGACTAGCCCACCGGAGGATTGGAGAGTCCTCCGGTGGGCCCCCAGACCGACAGCACTGCTTTAGAAGGGAGGGGGACTTGCTGGTGGAAAGAGGGCGCCCGCGCTATGTATATTAAAAATATCTGCCGGCACTGCTTTAGAGTGGAAGAGAGACTTGCTGGTGGAGAGATAGGGGGCCCGTGCTGTGCTTGCCAGTGGCACTCACTAAATTTTCACTTACCTCTCCTGCGCTGCTGGGAACAGACTAGCCGAGCTCCTACTCTCTCTGTGTCTGTGGGCGGGACAATTGGAATCCCTGAAGCTTCACCCACCGGGGGAGGGGCCACACTGGTACACCAAGCCGCTCCGGAATTAAGCCCCATTCCCTGTGCTTCACGTATTCGAATTGTCCCGCCCACAGACACAGAGAGAGCAGGGGCTCAGCTAGTTCGTTCCCAGCAGTGCAGGAGGGGACCTGTACAGGATTTGGACACAGCGAGGCAAAGTGGGCCCCTAAAATAAACTCCTCTGGTGGGCCCTAGGCACCCCAGTCTGACACTGTCCCCAGTTATAGAAATAATATAGTGTTCAAAGTCCTAGTCCTGCTTTCTTTTTATTTATCATTGCCCTGGACAACATTGAATTTTGTATTTAAGGTTGGAACCCTTCTCTTAAAAAAAGAAAAACCCACAATGGTCACTGAAATAACTTGAAACTGTCAAAAATAATATTAAATTTACTGAAACTCAATTAATGGTAGTCAGACATTGTTTTTGAATTGTGGTTCAAACAAATTTTTTTTTAAACAAATGACTGAAACTGGCCCAGTCAAAAATAATGGTACCCTTAACTTACTGTTTGGTTTCATAACCTTTTGAGGCAATCACTGCAAACAAGCAATTTCTGTAACTCTCAATGAGACTTCTTTAGCTTTTCACAGATATTTTCGCCCACTCGTTGTGCGCAAACTGCTCCATCTGCCTCAGCTGTGAAGGTTCCTCCTGCAGACTACAGCTCCTTCCACAGATGTTCAATAGGATTTAAATCAGGGGTTGTAAAAGGCCACTTCAGAATAGTCCAATGCTTTGCCCTTAACCATTCTTGCCTGTTTTTAGCTCATTATGCTGTTACAGAATCCATGAACTGTGACTAAGAACAAGCTTAATGTCACTTGACAGCACATTGACAGCACATTTTGCTCTGTATTGCTTTGATGGTCTTGACATTTCATTATACCCTGCGTCTGTGAACAAAGAGCTGATGTAAATTGCCAAAAAGCTCTAGTTTTCTCTCATCTGTCCAAAGGACATTCTCCAAAGGGCTTTGTGGATTGTCTATGTCACGGTTCATGCTGCGGCCCCTGCCTTGGACCGTCGGCCTGTCCGTGCCTGCCATGTCTCTGCTGGGCTCCCTGTGCAGGGGTCCCAGCAGCCTGTGTTCTGCTATGTACTTGCCTGTCCTGTCCAGTCTTGTTGCTTCCTGGGTCCTGTCTGTGCACTGTGCCTCCTAAGGTGTGCGCGCGGCAGCTTCCTGCCTATTTATAGTTTCCTGTTCTGTGCACCTACCTCTTCACCCCTGACCTCTGGCTATAAGAGGAAGTTGTTGTCTCTACTCTGTGTCAGTTCATTGCAGTCTGTTACAGCCTCTTGCTGTGTCTGGTTGTGTCCATCTTGAGCTCCTGCCAGTATCTCTGGACTTAACCCTGGAGATGCTGGTCCAGTCTGTGTCATCTGAGCTCCTGACCTTCTGTCTGTCTCCTGTTACGTCTGATGTCTCTGCACCTGTCCTGTGTCCTGCCTCGGCACCTGTTCCTGGTCTGTACCTGTCGTGTTACCCGTCCGGTTCCTGTCGTATCCTGTGGTGTACGTTTATCCCTCCTGTATCCTGCTGTGTTCCTGAGTACGTTTTACCTGCCCTGCTTATGTTCTCCTATGTTCCTGTGTTCCTGTCCTGTACCCCGGCTGTCACCGCAGGTAGCCACGTCAGGGGTAGTGACCTGGGGGTCCCGCAGCCAAGTCCATCCCGCTTTGCGGCGGGCTCTGGCGAAGACCAGGGGCCCCTTAGACTCCACTCCCTGGCGTGGTCCTCCAGCTACCACCTCGCCTGCGGTGATCACAGAGGATCCACACCCAGATGTCGGCGCTTCGGCATACGTCTGTCAGCGCCGCAATCGTTATAGTCTATATGCATTTTGGCAACTTTTAGTCTAGCTTTTTTTGTGGTTTGCTTTCAACGGTGGTTTTCTCCTTTGTCTTGGTCTCCAATGTATGGTGTGTTCTGACACTGATGTAGTTTGACCTTGACGTTCACCTCTAATTTCTTTTTATGTTATCCTGGGCTCGTTGGTTACCATTTGCATTATCTGTCTCTTCAAATTGTCATAAATTTTTCTGTTGCGGCCACATCCAAGGAGGTTGGCTAGAGTCCCATAGACCTTAATCTTCTGAATTATATGTGAAACTATAGTAACAGGATCATCATGTTGTATGGAGAGGGTCTGAGAGCCTTTACATTTAGAATGTTTGTCTACAATTTTTTTTTCCTGCTGAGACAACTTACTCCTTAGGTTCCTTTGGTCCATGGTCAGTGTGGTACCAAACACAATACCAAACAGTACAGTGACTTTTTTACCCTTTGAATAGGCAGACTGACTGAGTACAAGTTAAAGACACTGGAATGGAGGTGAGGAGGAAGGTGAATGTATGTTTTTTTTATTCTATTGGGCACAAATAGCTTGTTGTTTTGGATAAACTTGACAACTCCCTTAATATCAGCAGAACGCCAATAAATCCAATGGAATTGGCCAGTAATCTAATCTACATAGTGGACTAATGACTGTCCCTGACCCCAATATTGAATATTAGGGGAAATAAGGATTGGGCATGATTATAATATGCACAATCTTTTCTTCTGACAAGAGATAAGTTAGTAATGGATCACCTCACTCTCCTCTACTGAACAAACACATACGCTTGGCTGAGTTGTTAAGATTTATTACTGTAATTTACACTTTCATTTTTGGGGAAGAGGAAGCTACTTTGTTAAACAGATCAGTGATCACAAAAACATTTTACTCATGTTTTCTTATGTTGATGAACTGTACTAAACCTACCTTGTCACAAACAGCCTCTGTTCATTGGCTGACATGTCCGGACCTTCTGGTCGCGGTCTGACAAGTGACCCAATATGTGACGTGTATGTGACGTTCCGCACCTCCCTAGGGGTGCGTAAGGTCAGCTAGATATCACTTCACAGACACCCCCTGTCCACGTGTACACAGGGAGGAATGGGGAGAGAGGGAGAGGAGAGCCCACGCGACCGCCGGTGTGGTGCAACACTCACTCACAACCCTGACCAGTTGAGAAACCCCTTTTCACTATCACCAGTGAAACAGAGCCCTGCCAGCTCGATAGACTGACACCAGTTCCTCATTAGATATAATCCCAGTCCGTCAATGAGATTATGATGGGCCATAAACCAGCCCTGATAGTGTATAATGTAAAACTGAGAGTACGGACGTGTGAATTCGGTGGAGATAAAAGATCAGCGAAAGATTAAATTGAATATTAAATTTCCTTAAGGGCGCATTAGACGAGACACTACATACAGTAAATACAGATATATAAAAGTCAGATATGCAGTTACAGGTGTGGAGTTACAAACAAGGTATGAGCAGACCAGGTAAGTCAGTACCTGAGGTTCGCAAGCCAGTTCCTGGTTCCTCCTAATATACCTAGTGCGGTATATGCCCCCACAACAGACCATGACGGGTGATTTTTTGCAAGCCTTTTTAACCCTAGCTGGTAACAGCCCATCACGCCTCTAGGATGGTCTGAAGCCCTCCTCCCCTCTTGGCTCTGTTGTTGTAACCTCATTTTCTAGGATGGGCCCAAACTTCCTAGAACTCCCTGAAAAGCCTCAGCAATGTGGTTCTGGTAGCATCAGATCCGGCTGAGCCCCAGCTAAATTTGGGTACCAAGCATGACTTTGTTGCCAGGTTTCTGCTGGATGTTCTCAGTTTCTGCTAACATTTCTGAGTTTCCTAATATGAACCCGGTATACGTGTATGACGTATTGTATTCCGATAAATCCATATGTAACTTCAGTTCCAGGGTGTCTACACCATCTCCTTTAATGCTTTGGCCCTTTGGAAGAAATCACTATCTTGGCCCCGAGAGGCTGGCTAAGGTGTGGATGGAATAATGAACCTGTGGCAATTAGAGGGTGGCCAGATTTTGTGTTGATGATACACCAACTTTAATAACTTAACCATCATCAATATGTTCATACAGAGGAAATCAAGGCTGCAAAGCAGCAGAATAGAACAGAATCCAGAAAGATTTCTTTTATGTTTTCTGATTTGCAATCTCGGTGTTCTCAGCATTCAATAAGTGCCATTGCCTCTCAGTCTTGGTGACCCTGACACAAATATGTGCTGGATAATAGCGGATACGAATATCATTTGTATCTGAGTTCCATTATGTGATTAAAAATAGTTTTATACTATGTGTCACATAATAAAAGTTTAATAATTAAAAAAAAATATTATATACAACCTAAAATAGTTTAATTATAGCTGTTAAACAAGCACAAATGGAATGTCAATAAAAGTGCCTAATCATTACGGTGAAAAATACATTCAGTAATATGGGACTAACTAGTGTGTGTTATAATTCTTAACATAAGTATGTCATGTTAGAGTATAGTGTATTTTATACTGTTTGTAACCATTAAAGCCACTTTCTTATCAACTGCATTGCATGGAAAATAGTAAAGATCCGTACGAAAATTTTTATCACATGAAATAAAGCAAAATTAAATATATAAAAAATAAAACAAATCAAGCAGAAGATGAATAACTAATTTTCAACTATAAAAAGGACAAAAACTTACAAGGAACCAATGATCATTTTGAAAATGGAATTTTCACATGGTCAGAAGCAAAGACTTTTAACAGACAACAGTTATAGAGCAGATATCTATCTATCTATCTACAGTGAAGGAAATAATTATTTGATCCCTTGCTGATTGTGTAAGTTTGCCCAGTGACAAAGACATGAACAATCTATAATTTTAAGGGTAGGTTAATTTTAACATTGAAAGATAGAATATCCAAAATAAAATCCAGAAAATAACATTGTATAAATTATATACATTTATTTGCATTTTGCAGTGAGAAATAAGTATTTAATCCCTCTGGCAAACAAGACTTAATACTTGGTAACAAAACTCTTGTTAGCAAGCACAGCAGTCAGTCATTTTTTGTAGTTGACAATGAGGTTTGCCCACATGTCAGGAGGAATTTTGGTCCACTCCTCTTTGCAGATCATCTCTAAATGATTACGTTTTTGAGGCTGTCACTTGGCAACTTAGAGCTTCAACTCCCTCAATAAGATTTCTATGGGATTAAGGTCTGGAGGCTGGCTAGGCCACTCCATGACTTTAATGTGCTTCTTTTTGAGCCACTCCTTTGTTACCTTGGCTGTATGTTTTGGGTCATTGTCTTGCTGGAAGACCCAGCCACGACCCATTTTTAATGTCCTGGCGGAGGGAAGGAGTTTGCCACTCAGGATTTTTCAATACATGGCTATATCCATTTTCCCATTGATGCGGTGAAGTAGTCCTGTGCAGGGCCGTCTTTCCCATTGGGTAGGGTAGGTGGTTTCCCGGGGGCCCCAGGAGCTCAGGGGGCCCCTTGGACAGCTGTCTACCTTGCCCAGTGGGAGTGAGTAAACCCAGGGACGTTCGTTGGACTGCCGCTCCGCCCTGTTGCACTGTGCCTGCGCTTACTCGTCACAGGCAGGCAGGGCAGCGCCACAGTCAGAGCAGGGGCCAGGCTTCAGATGCTCTGTCTGTTGTCCTAATGCGGCCCCTGCTATTCCTGTGCCGTGCCTGCGCTTTACTGCTCACAGCATAGGCAGCACGGCACTGAGATAAAGCAGGGGCCAGACTACGATCTTCTGAGCTCCTGCACTACAGACTGCTCCTCCCCATCTCCAGCAGTGCGGGCCACTGAAGAGCAGGAGACTGCTGGAGAGAGAGGAGCAGGGCTGCCCCCCTCCTCTCCCCTCATACCATCGGCAGTGAGGAGCAGACGACTGCGTGGCCTCCTGCTCTCTTGACTACAGATCAAGTGTTTGATTGAGGGGAGAGGAGGGGAGGGGATGGTGTGGGGTGTTAGGAAGGGGGGGAGGTGTGGGGATTTAGGAAAGGGGCGGTGTTAGGAAGCCTATCCAGTGTGTACTATCTGCTGACTGTGTATCTAAGCCTATCCAGTATATACTATCTGCTGAGCTGTGTATCTAAGCCTATCCGGTATATACTATCTGCTGAGCTGTGTATCTAGCCTATCCGGTATATACTATCTGCTGAGCTGTGTATCTAAGCCTATCCGGTATATACTATCTGCTGAGCTGTGTATCTAAGCCTATCCGGTATATACTATCTGCTGAGCTGTGTATCTAAGCCTATCCGGTATATACTATCTGCTGAGCTGTGTAACTAAGCCTATCCGGTATATACTATCTGCTGAGCTGTGTATCTAAGCCTATCCGGTATATACTATCTGCTGAGCTGTGTATCTAAGCCTATCCAGTATATACTATCTGCTGAGCTGTGTATCTAAGCCTATCCGGTATATACTATCTGCTGAGCTGTGTATCTAAGCCTATCTGGTATATACTATCTGCTGAGCTGTGTATCTAAGCCTATCCGGTATATACTATCTTCTGATCTGTGTATCTAAGCCTATCTGGTATATACTATCTGCTGAGCTGTGTATCTAAGCCTATCCGGTATATACTATCTGCTGAGCTGTGCATCTAAGCCTATCCGGTATATACTATCTGCTGACCTGTGTATCTAAGCCTATCCAGTGTGTACAATCTGCTGACTGTGTATCTAAGCCTATCCAGTATATACTATCTGCTGAGCTGTGTATCTAAGCCTATCCGGTATATACTATCTGCTGAGCTGTGTATCTCAGCCTATCAGGTATATACTATCTGCTGAGGTGTTTATCTAAGCCTATCCGGTATATACTATCTGCTGAGCTGTGCATCTAAGCCTATCCGGTATATACTTTCTGCTGAGATGTGTATCTAAGCCTATCCGGTATATACTTTCTGCTGAGCTGTGTATCTAAGCCTATCCGGTATATACCTTCTGCTGAGCTGTGTATCTAAGCCTATCCGGTATATACTATCTGCTGAGCTGTGTATCTAAGCCAATCCGGTATATACTATCTGCTGAGCTGTGTATCTAAGCCTATCCAGTATATGCTATCTGCTGAGCTGTGTATCTAAGCCTATCTAGTATATACTATCTGCTGAGCTGTGTATCTAAGCCTATCCAGTATATACTATTTGCTGAGCTGTGTATCTAAGTCTATCCAGTGTGTACAATCTGCTGGCTGTGTATTTAAGCCTATCCAGTGTGTACTATCAGCTGGCTGTGTATCTAAGTCTATCTGGTGTTCAAAGGCGTAACTTCAAGCTCTTGGGCCCTGGTGCGAAAAGTGAAATGGGGCCCCCAGTTACCATGCACATTTCCAATGCTGGTATCTTCTTATGTGGCAGGAGGGCTTTTGGCCCCCTCAGGCTGCTGGGCCCGGTAGCGACTGCTACCGCTGCACCCCCTGTAGCTACGCCCCTGCTGGTGTTATACTATGTGCTGTCCCTGTGTATCTAAGCCTATCCGGTGTTATATCTGCTGTCCCTGTGTATCTAAGTTTATCAGGTGTTATAGTACTGTAAGTGCATGTTCAAACAGCGTTTGTTAAATACGTATCTGTGTCCGTTTAACTCACTGAAAAACGGACCCCAAAACGTATTTAACAATGTTCAATAAGTATTAAACTATACAAGGCAGTGATCTGCCTCGAGCAATCGTGCATTGAACTTACATGGTTGAAAGCGCTTAATTTCAAAAGAGCAAACAAGCTCGTTTACAGCACACAAGTGCACGTTTTGAATACGTTGTGTGAACTTCTCCTAAATTGGGGGCGTTTTCAAGCTCAGTGCTTAGGGCAGCCTGAGCAGTAAATATGGCCCTAGTTGTGGTTTGTCAATTCTGCATAAAAAGAGTGGTTTTTATTTTTATCTACATAGACACATGAGGGCTTGTTTTTTGTGGAACAAGATGCTCGTTTTAATGGTGCCATGAACGCATCATAGAATGTCCTGGGAATGTGAAAAAAATTTACGTGCACCGTGTTTGCGGTGGTTTTGTGTTTATGGTGTTTACTATGTGGTGTAAGGGGATGTTCAAACGGTGTAATTTTGACGTGCATTGTGCTTTGTATTTGCGCTCTAATACAGGCGAGATGCGCGTCAAAATTACGGTAATCCATAGCTCTCATAGAGAACTATGGATTACACCTCCTCTCCCAGCTCGTACAATACGACGTGCGGGGAGAGAAGTGACATGTCAATTACTTGTGGCGAATACGCACCGCGAGTAATGAATGTCAATTGGGCCGGCGGGCTGCCGCCTCCCACCCCCCGCGCCGCAGGAGTACGCTCGTATTAGTGCGAACTCCCGAAACACACGATGTACTACGGCGTATACTGTATGCGTCAGGGGCTCATAATTCTATTAAGATGGCTCTGGTCATGTGCCCTTAGCAGAGAAACACCCCCAAAACATAATGTTTCCACCTCTATGCTTGACAGTGGGACGGTGTTCTGTGGGTCATAGGCAGCATTTCTCTTCCTCCAAACACGCCGAGTTGAGTTAATGCCAAAGAGCTCAATTTTTGTCTCATTTGACCGCAGCACCTTCCCCCAATCACTCACAGAATCATCCAGGTGTTCATTAGCAAACTTCAGACGGAACTGCACATGTGCCTTCTTGAGCAGGGGGACCTTGCGGGCACTGCAGGATTTTAAACCATTACAGCGTAATGTGTTACCAATGGTTTTCTTGGTGACTGTGGTCCCAGCTGCCTTGAGATCATTAACAAGTTCCCCCTGTGTAGTTTTAGGCTGATCTCTCACCTTCCTCATGATCAAGGATACCCCACAAGGTGAGATTTTGCATGGTGCCCCAGATTGATGTCGATTGACAGTCATTTTGTATTTCTTCCATTTTCTTACTATTGCACCAACAGTTGTCTCCTTCTCACCCAGTGTCTGACTTATGGTTTTATAGTCCATTCCAGCTTTGTCCAGGTCTATGATCTTGTCCCTGACATCCTTAGAAAGCTCTTTGGTCTTGCCCATGTTGAAGAGGTTAGAGTCTGACTGATTAATTGAGTCTGTGGGCAGGAGTCTTTCATAAAGTTGACTATTTAAGACACCTGTCTTTACTGCAGACGAGTTGATTAGGAGCATCTAACTGGTCTGTAGGAGCCAGAACTCTTAATGGTTGGTAGGGGATCAAATACTTATTTTTCTCAGCAAAATGCAAATAAATTTATATAATTTATACAATGTGATTTTCTGGATTTTATTTTGGATATTCTATCTCTCAATGTTAAAATTAACCTAACCTTAAAATTATAACAAGGGATCAAATAATTATTTCCTTCACTCTATCTATCATCATCATCATCACCATTATATAAGTGTTTATTATAATGTTATATTGTTTCTAATAAAGTTGTTAGATTGTGTTTAACAATTGTGGGGATCCAACTCAGTGGTAGTAGAAATAAAACGTCTTCGGCACACGTGGAACACTTTTGGCTTTTATTTAGCCACAGTTCATACAGGTAAATTAATACGACACGGCTTAACTTCAGCCTTGAAACGGAAACAAACACAGTTTGTGTGTATAACTCACAGTTCACAGTATCCCTTGGTTCAGTCCTCACCCAGCTCAGGGGCATTGGGTACACGGTAGACTGCATGCTGGAGCACAATCTTTCCACCTTCCTCTCAGTCAGACCAAACACACTGACTGAGCACCACACCCCCTGATTCTCCAGACTTCCTTCATTAAGTAGGCCTGGCTAAAACCTGGGCCGGATACCTGGGAGCAGTCCACCCACCCTGCTCTTTGGACTGCTCCAATAAAAGCCTGGCCCGGATTGACTGCTCTTCAGCAGTCATACTACTAGAAATAAACCAATGTCAGTACCCTAGCAATACTGACAACACTAGCAGGCTTTATTTCACCGAGATCAGGAACCTCGGTGACACGTATCTGCCATCCAGAACGGCACCCTGTGCCTTCTTACATAACAAATGTATACATTTATATAATAATATACCATATATACTTGAGTATAAGCCGACCCGAATATAGGCCAAGGTATCTAATTTTACCACAAAAAACTGGGAAAACTTATTGACTCGAATATAAGCCTAGGGTGGAAAATGCAGCGGCTACTGGTAAATTTACGCCACTCACATGCTAGGATCACACTGAACACTGGTCATTTAAATAGATACTACCTACACACAAAAATAACATATATATATATATATGCAATTAAATGTCCCCCATAGGCAGGTAAATGTCCCCCATAGGCAGTATAAACAGGTAAATGTCCCCCATAGGCAGTATAGACAGGAAAATGTCCCGCATAGTCATGTATATACAGGTAAATGTCCCCTATAGGCAGGTATAGGCAGTTAAACGTCCCCCATAGGCAGGTATAGACAGGTAAATGTCCCCCATAGGCAGGTAAAGGCAGGTATATGTCCTCCATAGGCAGGGATAGGCAGGTAAATGTCCCCTGTAGCAGGTATAGGCAGGTATATGTCCCCCATAGGCAGGTAGAGGCAGGTATATTTCCCCCAAAGGCAGGTATATGTCCCCTATAGCAGGTATAGGTAGGTATATGTCCCCCCATAGGCAGGTAGAGGCAGATATATTTCCCCGATAGTCAGGTATAGGCAGGTATATGTCCCCCATAGGCAGGGTTTCAAGGTCGGCATTAAAAAATAAAAAAAAAACAGTACTCACCTCTCTCCCCCCTCTGCTCTGACGATGCTCTCCCTGCTCTATGTCTTCTTCCCGGCACAGGGGAAGTGATAATAATAATAATAATCTTTATTTATATAGCGCCAACATATTCCGCAGCAGGCCGTGCATGACAGCGCCCGGAAGCCAACGGCTGACTCGAGTATAAGCCGAGGAGGGCTTTTTCAGCACAACAAATGTTGGTTTATACTTGAGTATATATGGTATATAAGTTTTAGATGGAGAAAGATAAGAAACACAAGTTGAACTAAGGGTATGTTCACACGATGAACTGCGGTGCGTATAGTTTGCGCCGCAGTACATCGTGTGTTTGGGAGGCTTAATTATTTTCTTATTTTTTAAACTTTTTATGGTTTATTCACTTTTTTCCTCATAGGACTAAACTATAAAATCTTTTGACCACTTTTATAATACATGGTAACGCATCACTGTATTGCAATGTATTATAAGTGTGACCGGCAGGGTGACTAACCTTCTATCCTAACCTTCTATCCTGGCCATTTGATTGCTTAGAAGTAGTGGTTAATTGTAACCAGGGTATCTAAGTGGTTATACTCCCTCTGTCAACCCATGATTGGTGGCCATCTGATGGAATCTGATGAAGGTCCCCAGGTCTCCTATCTTTGTACACCTATAATGACCCTAATAGTATGTTTGGCAGCTTTGCAAAAAAAAAAAAATTACATGAAAACAGGCTTACAACCAATTGAAAATGCCCATACTATTCGATTGAGCGGATTGCCCAGCATATCCCAAGTACCTAACACAATATACTGTTAGAAAACATGTAATAGTCTAGGTTATAAATAGCAAAGGCAAGGTGTCTTCTTGTTGAGACTTCAGATTCTACTCACGATTTCCACTAACATAAACAGAGAACCTGAATATAGAGAACATTTATGTCCAATGATATTGAATACCTGTTGGGTTCCTCGTGTAGAAATTTCATTTATCATTTTCAGATTAATCAAGGGAATATTTTTGTTGATAACATATTCTATTGTAGGTCTTGTGAACAGCCCTTAATATAGCATTGCAGTATTTTGTATATATATTGTGGTGGAATGCATAATTGTTCACTGACAATGAATAAACCATTGCAAACTTTTGGATGGGGCTCCCCTGCCAGCCCTTCCCCGACAACAAACATTTACCAGTGCCCATTAATAATAGTCATGCAGTTACTAGATAATACAGCAAATACTTCACCCTACATATCACCATCATACTGCTACCAAACAAATCCAACTATACCAAGACCAACATTACCAATAATGCTACTATATAAGGAACATAATATACTGCCAGAACATGACCACAAACTACCACCACATAGTGACTGAATACTACCCCTATAATATGACTGAATAAAGATCATTATGAGAAGACCAATATTAATGACATACAATGACCATAAAGTGGTAATTACCAGTGTGCACAGGCTCTGAAGACTGTTTATTACCATCATACAATGACCATATTGTAGTAAATACCAGTGTACACAGGCTCTGCAGACAGTATGTTACCTCCATACAGTGACCATAGAGTTGTAATTACCAGTGTACACAGGCTCTGCAGACTGTATATTACCACAATACAATGACTACTGTTTCCCTGAAAATAAGACAGTGTCTTATATTAATTTTTGTTCCTAAAGGCGAGCTAAGACTTATGTTTAGGGGATGTCTTTTTTTTTTTAAGAACAAGAATTCACATTTATTGTTGAACAAAAAATCAACATGTATTAATATACTGTAGTGATTTCATCGCAAACATCAGCTTAAGCAGCCAAGCTCTGAATTGCATCAAAAAATGCACAAGGTCTTATTTTCGGGGGATGTCTTATTTTCGGGGAAACAGGGTATATAGTGGTAATTACCAGTGTACACAGGCTCTGCAGACTATATATTACCTGCATACAGTCACCATATAGTGGTAGTTACCAGTGTAAACAGGCTCTGCAGACTGTATATTATCCCCGACAATGGCCACATAGTGGTAGATACCAGTGTACAAAGGCTCTGCAGACTGTATATTACCTCCATACAGTGACCATATAGTGGTAGATACCAGCGTAAACAGGCCCTGCAGACTGTATATTACTGCAATACAGTGCCCATATAGTGTAGGTACCAGTATACACAGGCTCTGCAGACTGTATATTACCTCAATACAGTGACCATATAGTGGTAATTAACAGTTTTCACAGGCTCTGCAGACATATAATTGATTAATGTGCAGTTACATCCAGTGACTCACAGGTGACGTTTTCACTGAGTTGTTCACTTTCCCTTCTCTTCTGCATCCGATCCAAACTGCCATGATGACGTCTTCCGACCACAACTTGCCCTTGCACAATTTGCACAAAAATATCTCAGAATCTTTTTCAGGACTTCCCTTACTGTATCCCACCTCTTTACAAACTCCCCCTGGGTATGAGAGTGGGTACAAGCCATAGCTTATAGGCACAGTCTCCTAGAAGATAGGGGAGGAACAGATGACTAACCCCCTGGAGATTGTGCTACAGCTATGGCCTGAACCCCTCAGAATAACACAGGTAGGTAATAGTTATATAGGTGGTAGGTGGGTCCCAGTTATGTAGGTTGTAGATGTGCCCCAGTTAGGTAGATAGGCCCCAAGTAGGTATGAAGGTATGCCCCAGTTAGGTAGGCAGATAATCCCCAGGTAGATAAGTAGGCCCACATAACATAGGTAGGCGGGCCCCAGGTAGTGGGGTGGTAGGTGGGTCACAGGTAGGTAGGTTGCAGGTAAGCCCCAGGTCGGTAGGTTGTAGGTGGGCCCCAGGCATGTAGGTAGGCTTTAGTTTGGTAGTTTGTAGGTGGATCCCAGTCAGGTAGGTGGGCCACAGTTATTTAGGTGGGCACTAGGTAGGAAGGTGTGCCCCAGTTATGTTGGTGGTAGGTGGGCCCTAGTTATGTAGGTTGTAGGTGGGCCCCAGGTAGGTAGGTGGGTCCCAGTTATGTAAGTGGTAGGTGGGCCCCAGTTATGTAGTTGGTAGCTGGGCCCCAGGTAGGTAGGTGTCTAATACAAATATCAGTGGCACACTAAAAACTAAGTAAAACATCAAGGTATATAGGAATATTTGAAAATGCATTACTGCTAAGGAAAATATGAAAACTGGATACTTAGTTTGCAATTTTTGATAAAAAAAATGTTTAAGCTCACCTCCCAAACGGTCCAAGGGGATCCCAGTACAGGTGAGTCCCTAACACTAACTGTTACCTCACTAGGAGGCCATTCAGACTACAACATCTCAGGGAGTGACAGGAACTTACTACTGAATTACCCTGCACTGGTTTAAAAGAGGTAGGCGGAGTGCAGCAAGCCAATGGGGTTGCCATTCCCTAAATAAACTACAAAGCTTGGTTAGGCTGTGCAAATCACAAATATATTTTGAAAACGTAGGCATAGGTGCACACTGACAAGGCAATAGCATACGTCTAATAACAAATATCAGTGGCACACAAAAACTAGTAAAACATCAAGGTATATAGGAATATTGAAAATGCATTACTGCTAAGGAAAATATGAAAACCTGGGATACTTAGTTTGCAATTTTTGATCAAAAAATGTTTAAGCTCACCTCCCAAAGCGTCAAGGGGATCCCAGTAGTAATGCATTTTCAAATATTCCTATATACCTTGATGTTTTACTTAGTTTTTAGTGTGCCACTGATATTTGTATTAGACGTATGCTATTGCCTTGTCAGTGTGCACCTATGCCTACGTTTTTCAAAATATATTTGTGATTTGCACAGCCTAACCAAGCTTTCCAGGTAGGTAGGTGGGCCCCATTACTTAAGGAAAAGAAAAAAAACAACTTACCTCTCTCCCCATTCCACTGATGTGAGAATGGAAGGCCGGCTTCTTCTTGTGAAGCCTGGCGTAGTCGGCGTGATGACGTCACATCATCGCGCTGCTCCGTCAGCACTAGCAGCTGACACCTGGTAGGCTTAAAAGGAACCTGTCACATAGGTTGTGCCCCCCTTGCTTTGGGCAGCACAAGCCAGTGTCAGACCTGCTGTTTCCAGCGCTGTGTCCCTTATTCTGTAAGATGCAGCAGTTTTAGAGCATTTACCCCTCAAATCTTATTCATGAGCAGGTGTTAGCTCCACCCACCAAAGGCTAGCCCCGCCCACTGACAGTTATTCACATGTTTCTACCTATTCAAAGTAATAGGTTTGTCAGTTGAGGTGGGCGGGGCTAGCCTCCGATTGGCCGGGTTTGAAAAAAACTGACTCTCTGAAGGACTCTTCGAATGACTCTTCTGGCTGAAAACTGCTGATTTGACCATTAAATACACGAAAACTACCGCACCTTACAGAATAAGGGACAAGCGCTGGGAACAGCAGGTCTGACACTAGCTTGTTCTGCCCTCAGCCAGGGGGGCAAAAACTATGTGACAGGTTCTCTTTAAGGCCTACTAGTCTGAATAGTGGGGCAGAGCACTAGCGCGTTCTGCTCCACTGAGACTGTGAAGTCCCAGGAATCAATGGCATTTAAGGAGGGATGCAGCGGCCAGGCCCCCTGTGCTGTGAGCCCAATAGCAGCTGCTACAGCAGTAGTTCCACCACTGACTGTCCTAAAATAAAAGCCCTTTTTTGTATCTTTTCTTCTTGGACTTTCTTTTTTTGCTGTGTAGCATATTGTGATTGACAACAATATGTTTCCATCTGCAGTGTGGTTTCTGTTTCTAATGGAAACCCCAACACAGTGCTATAAGTGTTGTATGACTGATACCATTGGCACATGACGGCCCCCTATGACTTTTAAAGGGGTTCCATTGTAGAAATTATCATGAGAATTATTTCTTGTTAAATGAAATTTGCAACAGAGAGACTCTGAATGTTGCAATTGTCTTTAATCTACTGCTCCAATAGATAATAGCATTTATTTTTGAACCTCTTAAAGGGATTGCACAGGGTTAGAAATGGCTTCTTTTTAGTAGAAAAGGTACCACACTTGTCCATGGCCTGTGTCTGGAATTCCTGCTCAGCTCTCTTAAAGTGAATGGATCTGAGCTGTAAGATCACACACAACTTGTAAACTTTAGCAGTAATAATGTAAAAAAAAAACCCCAAAAAACTCCATAAATGATCTTGGGTTCAGTTATTTTGAAATTAAAGATTTCGACCAGCTAAGATAAGACTTGGAAAAATATCCAGGTCCCTATGGTTTTGTAAGTTCAGTTTTGTAGGACTGTAGGGTAGCGGGGTCCAGGTGTTTCATTGGTAAAACATGGGTACAAAAAGTTCATCCGAATGAGACCTAGATGTATTCAGTACCTGAATCTGACATTTCTTACATCTTTTCTGTATGCAAACTCCTGATATGTCAAGCCTGGCATCTGTAAAGCTAATGTGGTATGTTTTTACTGAAAATAATTGTCTGTTTAATGCCAAAGTAAACTTTCCTGATTATATATAAAGACCTGCCACTGTGCAGGTGCTGGAACAGATGGCAACCGTGCACAGTCATAATGCAGATTTTTTTCAGATGATTTCAGGAGATCTTGTGTTTAACCTTAAACACTTCCTTCGGTGTAATTAATGACTGCCGTGCTTGTAGCAGAACTATTAACTTGGAAAGTACAAAAATAAACAGAAATTTGCATGGTACAATTTAGGTCACTTAGAAAGGTCTGTGTACATAGTTTTCTCATTTTGGTTAGATTTTAATGCCTGTATTTTTGCTTTTGGATTTTTTGCTTTTTTCTTATCCTTTAAAGGGAATGTATCATCAAAAAATGAGTCATTGTTTAAGTCCCATTTTTATGTTAAACACATTTTTTTGGAATTTTTTTTTTTTTTTTATTTTTCATATCACTTTCAATATTTGTTTAATAATTCTTAAGTCTTGCAGTTTTCACTTTGGCCACTAGGCCTTGTTTGCACTGCTTTAACAGCAGTCAGAGAGATGCTTTACAGTAGCTTCATGCACATAGGAGACTCAAGACTGACTCAGTCCCATTGACTTCAATAGGAGAGTTTTTTAGTCATGCTCTGTGACCTGGGAAGAAGTCACTGTGCAGGGAGGTGAAAGGGTGAACTGTGACTATCTCCTCTTGTGACTGGTGGATCCTGTGTTATCTATTCACACTGGTGTCTCCTTTCAGTTTGACCCTCTTTGTGCTGATAATGAGCAGACAACTGAGAATCTTTCTGTACAGAACAGGAAGTGTCAGACAATTATTAGGCTTAGTGGCCAAAGTGAAAACTGCAGGACTTAGGAATTATTAAAAAATATTGAAAGTGATATGGAGAATTAAAAAAAAATAAAAACAAAAAATTCATAAAAAATGTGTTGAACATAAAAATGTGAGTTAAATAATAAGTCATATTTTATGACACATTCCCTTTAAGAAATAGACTAACAGTGTAGATTGAAAACAATTGCATAAATTATAATATAAATAATATAATAGTTTAAGACAATTTATGATGTATAACTTGCATTTCTATTTTAAATAATGGTGTTATGGTGCCTTTCAGGAGCGCACTGGATCAAATAGGTCCTTGTTCCTCTTTCTGGCCTTGCTTAGTTACAGAAATAGTTGATAGTGTCGTCCCTTTTGTGTGTTTAGATGGTAGAAGCTGGTATGTGTTCCCCATCCTTTAACAAGATTGGCTTTGTATTTGGGATGCTCCCCACCATTACTACAATGTCACAGATCAGAAAACTGTGGGAGGAGGAGGAAACCAAAGTATGAAGAGCTAGAAATTTGGTCCAAGCCCACCACTTTCCCAAGCTCCTTCCTTTTGGTGTGTTTTTATGTGGGGTGTTTGGAGCCTACCCATGAAAATGGTTGGAAACTGCTTAGTCTCAGGCCTAAGCATGCAATTGTATTGTAGCCACTCTTTTATTATTTGTGTGCTCTTTACAGAGTTGGAAATTGGGTCAAGCTCCTAAAAACGGGGTGCACTTCATCTAATCTTATCTATATTAGTGGTTGCATCTCAGTATTATATTATACTTATATTATACTTATATTATAATAATATTATAATTATTTATTTATTATGTGCTGATGCTAAGAATGTCCGGGTGTGATCCCCACTGTGGAGATGACACCCATGTGATGTGAATATGTTAAAGTGTATCCATACATTCTGTATATGTTTATCACTCTATGCTTTGCATTACAATAGGTTTGGCGGTAGTTCTTTTTACTTTGTGGTTCATGAATGTAAAGATGGGGAAAACGGAGAGTAATATAAACTGAGCAAAACCCACTGTGTGATGCCTTCCTTAGATACTATTCCTTTTGCAATGGACTATAGAACAGGGTTAACCATCATGACTTCTGTTGCAGGGGCAGCTTCCTTTATGCTACTGGGATGAACTCTACATTTGTGTTATGTTATAAAATACTGCAGTTTCTGTGCAATAAGCAACATGGTGGCAGGAAATTTTGTCATTGTGCGCCATGCTGCTTTTAGGTCTTCAGAAAGGGCTAGAATAGGGAGCCCTGCAAGTGTCAGCAATTGGTGGATGTGTGGTCATTTGACCATTTAATGAATGAGCCCATGAAAGTAGCTATGCCAGGGCTGCTATGGGGTCGTATGGTTAAGCTGACCCACTCAGATGTAAGAATATCATATATTTTTTTTATAAAGGATAACAAGTTGGTGTATTTCTGCTATCTACTACGATGTAGGCTCTCTATCTATAGCTTTAATTATTGCTACTTTTGCAGCTGTTTTAGTTTCTTGTTTTTAGGTGATGGAGGCCAATCTCATTTTGCTTAGTGCCCTATGAATTCTAGTTATGCACCTACAATATTCACATATAATTGGCACGCTTACCAACAGAAGTGGGTTTTTTGCTAGGCTGAGTGTGAGCCTAAGCATTGTGACCTGTGTGCCGAGCAGCTGATGTGTCTGTGTTTCTGAGAAAGGCAGCCTATGGGTGAGCGAAGGCAGTGACAGTAAGGGCATGTCCCCACGGCATGGGTTTGCGGCCGGTTTTTCAGACGGTTTGCGGTTTTGCAGACCGTCTGAAAAACCGGCTGCAAACGAACACACTGGGCCTCTATGGAAAAACCCGTGCAGCAGTCCCCACTGCACAGGTTTTCCGCCCGGCGGCCCAAAAAACTTTGTGCATGCACTTTCTTCTGTCTGGTTTTCGGACGGAATATGTGCATGTCAATGGGAAGGGGGAGGGCTTTTCTCCACTCATCACGGGGAAAAGCCTTCCCCCCGTGGCCGTGTGCATGGCACACAAGCCGGACAAATACAGGTCTGATTAACCGACCGGTATTTGTCCATTGCCATGTAAACGGGCCCTAAGGGGCCGTTCACACAGCACAGTGCAAATACCAGTCGGAAATCCTGACCAATATTTGCACTGTTTTGCAGCCATGCACACGGCCACAGGGGGACGGCTTTTCTCTGCGGTTTGCGGAGAAAAGCCCTCCACCTTCGCACTAACATGTTCATATACTGCCCGAAAACCAGGCGGAACAAAGAACATGTTGAATGTTTTTCAGACTGCTGCACGGATTTTCCATAGAGGTCCATTTTAAAGATTGACAGCCGGTTTACAGACGATTTTCAAAACCAAAAACCGTCTGTAAAACGGGGTGAAAACCTGTGCAGTGGATACAAGCCCTAAGGGTGGAGGAGTGTTCCTAGCCAAGTGAAATTGATAGCAAGTGCATACAATCAGCTACAAGAATGAAAAATGGAGAGACGAGCCCCTGGAGCAGCAGCTAAGGAAGAGAGTGAGTAGATCTTGGAGCAAGAGCCAGAGACCCTGGAAGAAATGCCTAAAAAAGTGTCTCTTAGGGCCCATCCAAACGAAAAGCATTTACCTTCAGATTTACATACAGATTTGGGTTTTAAAAACCTTAAAAATCTGACTGTTAACCATCACCATAGACCTAAATTGAAAATGCGGGTTATATCACTCTTACAGTCGTATCGACTACATTTTCTCACAACACTCTCTCCTACCACACATAGTGGACTCAACCATTGGGAATGCAATTTTTTCAGATCACGCACCCATACATTGCGACTTCGCCCTCCCGAGTTTTAAGCGAGCCCCATTCACCTGGAAATTAAATCAAACACTATTGAACGACTCTCTGTGCCTGTTAGAGCTCCAGCGCTCTATCGTTTCATTTTATGAGGATCACCTTAACGACTCCACTCCGCCTCAAGTCCAATGGGAGGCCCTCAAGTGCGTGCTTAGGGGGATTCTTATTAAACACGGGGCTCGACTGAAAAAAGCAGCGGCTGGTAAATTGCAGTCCCTGCTGGCACAACTCGCCTCCTTGGAAATGACGCATAAGTCCACAGGACTGGAGTCGGATCTGAGAGCCCTCCTACAGGCGCGACATGAGATTCTTCAGCACATGAGCACAGGCACAGACTTAATCGTAATCTTGCGCAGCCTCCTTCCACACTTGAGCAACCAGAGCCGGAAAGTTCTTGGCCGCGTGCACTACGATATGAAGAGAGCAATCCCTTTTTTTGTTCCCAGCGATTAAAAACTCGGAGGGACGAGTCGTACACCTGACGGAGCAGATCCTCTCGGTATTTCACAAATATTACACCAACTTATATAATCTCCCGGGCCCGGACAGCCCACGATAAACTTCGTCGTGCACGCTGACGATCCAACGGACATACCTGTCAAATACAGCTCTCCCACGCTCCCTCCGCAGTCCTCTCGCCACCCTGTAGGAGCCGTTCTCGCGCCGAGGAACTCAAGCAAGCACTTTCCTCCCATGCCCTCGGGCAAGAGCCCGGGTCCAGATGGCTTACTCGGCACCTTCAACAAGGTCCTGGGAGGGGAGTTGACAGGGCCCTTTCTGAGGGCCTTCAACACGGGGTTATCTGCTGTATACCCATTCGACTCCGCCTTCCTGACCGCGCACATAACGGTAACCCAAAGGAAAGGGAAAGATCCAGCGCAATGTCATAGCTATAGGCCGATTATCGCTGATCTACACTGAACGCAAAACTACCTTTGCCAAAATTCTAGCAACCCGTCTCAACCCGCTCTTAAAATACGCTCATGCCACCTTGACAAGGTGGGGTTCGTGCCCTCTAGGTAGGCGAGAGACGACAACTCTCAAGACCTTTGCCTCATCGCATCAGTCCGAAAGGAGGAGAACGCATGTATGATTTCTCTCTCTTGACGCCGAAAAGGCATTTGACTCGAGTGCATGGCATTTCTTGTCGGGACTCTGGAAGCATCGGACTGGGTCCTACCATGAGAGCAGAATAGTGTGCCCTATACACCTCTCCGCAGGCAAGAATCCGCATAAATTTCTCTCTATCGGACCCGGTGTCGATTCGAATGGCACCAGTCAGGGCTGCCCCTTGTCCCCCATCCACTACACCTCCGCTATGAGAGCAGCTAATGCAGGCCCATACGCAGCGCCCCGCTTGTTCATGGAGTTCAGTAGGGAATCACAGGTGAAAATTGCTCGGTCCTTCGCGACGACCCACTCCTGTACCTGTTACAAACCACAAACCGTCACTACCGGCCCGTACAAGCGGTGCTAGCAGAGTAACAGTATACTCTAGCAATCATAAAGTGAACATGGCAAAGAGCACAGCCCAGTCTCAATATCCCTGACGAGAACTAAATCAATTAAAATCCTCTTTCCCGTTCGCTTGGACCACGAAATCCTTCCCATATCTTGGTGTGCACATCCCTTTGGATCCCAAGGAGACCTTCGACTTAAACTTTACACCCCTGATACGAGATATTACTCGGGATCTCCTGAAATGGGACAGGCGAGATTTTTCTTGGATTGGTAGGATTAATATTATGAAGATGAACATCCTGCCTCGGCTCTTGTACCTCTTTCAAGCCATCCCGATCTCCCTCCCCAAAGCTTTCTTTCTTACCCTGCACCAGCTGGTGAGCAATTTTGTCTGGGCACGTAAACACCCTAGGATAGCCCGGTCCACATTGATACGCCCCAAACCGGATGGGGGATTGTCCCTTCCTGATCTTCACGCATACTATCTGCAGCAAGTTGCGGTCCGCAGTCCTGGATAGTTTTTTCGCAGGAGAAAAACGAAACTGTGGGTTCAAATTGAGCGCTGCTCCATAGAGCACCGGTGGCGGGTCTCCCTGGCTTCCTACCTACAAGTCCTCGAAGCAAATGCTCCGCGTGACCTTCCATTAGTGACACATACGACGATCTCTGTCTGCAGAGCATTTGCCTCAAAGATGAATATACTGGTTACGGGGGGTCCCTGCTCACCACTTTTAGGTAACCCACTGCTCCCGAATCAACAAGGGGTACCCCTACACGCATCTCGGAGCGCGCGTACAGTCTGTGGCTGCGAGGGTCAATAAATCCTCCCCCACGGCTCCCTGCAAGTTAATGAAGACCTGGTGGGCGATACGAGTGTAACGAGGTTTTTCTCGCTCAATACTACCAACTGAGAAGCTGTTTCCCCAATGCCAGTCGACTCTAGATATTCTGAGACCGGCCACCCTATTTGAACGATGGGAGTCTGGGCAAGCCCTCAGAAAAACGATGCCCCTGTCAGCCTTTATATAAATGTGCTTACTGCGCCTCCCCCAGGACAGACAGATTGCCTTCAGAAGATTGGGAGCGTGAGATTTGTGTCACGGCTTTCTGGAGGAAGATTGGAGCAGGGCATTTCTCCTGACTCACAAATCCCTATTTCTACCAAAGCCCTAAGAATTGAACTATAAAATTCTGACGATGTGGTACAGGGAGTACCAGTCTGCTGCATGTCCCTATTCCCTTTCAGATCCAATACATGTTGGCGTGTGGCGGGTGTAGGGGACAATGACTCATATTTCGTGGGGTTGCTCCGACCCTTCACCGTTCTTGGCTGAAGGTAATAGACAATTATTCGTAGGGTGGACAGGAAATAATCTCTACAGGCGGATCCGACTTACTTTCTCTTTCCCCTCCCTCTCCAACCACAATCTTGAATTAATGAAAAACCATCTTATTTTCCCAGATGATACTCGCTGCCAAGAACTGCGATACCCAGACGGTGGCCTTCCACTGATAGCCCCCTCAGTGTCGGAATGTTTCAGAAATACACACAATACAAAGGCGAGGATTCAGGCAGACTCCCCTTCGCTCTACAAAAAATCCTTTCCAAACCTGGGAGACTGACAAGTCTTCTGTGGGTCTGACAGTACCCAAAACTAACCCTTGAAATTATAATGATGAAGGTAGGGACCCATCCCTAGAATGGCCGACAATGACTGAATCGACTAGAGGTTTTTTATGTTCATTTGAGTTATAGTTTACTTGATTTTATACAGTTGGCACGATAAGCTTTTGGACAGGGGCGGATGCTCCGGTTGCCATACAGCGTTAAACATTGGCATCTTATGCGTTCCGCTCCACCGTCCACTCTCTTCACTGGGAGAACCCCGGGCTGCAAGGGTTCGGGACCGGGGTACATCGCAACTTTATATCTGACTGGCATCCCCCTATTATATCTAAAAGGCCGGGGCTTGCACTACCACCAGCCGCATTTCAATGTACGAGTGTGTTTATGTCCCTCCTTTTTTCTATTGTATCTCTGCATTCAGTCATTTGATTTCTTACAATTGAATTGATATGTCAGGTCCCTAATCTAATATGCTTGTTTTTTAAATACTGAAAAAAAAAGAAAATTCGAGTTAAAGTCACACGATTTTTTTAAAGGGTTTTAGCCACCATGGTAATTGTTGACCAAGGTAAACCTCCAAATGGAATTTAAGTCACTATTTCTAAATATATGTATTAAAAAAAGTGAAACTCTGATACTACAGCATTTCTCATCCCCCCTTGTTACCACAAAGCTTCCCCTAGTCCAGACCCAGGAGCTGAATGGCCGCGCTTGCGAGAAATCACTTCTTATCTGATGAAGCAGAATGAATGGTCTTTTAAGTGCACCGTGGTAAGCAATATTTTTCTTTTGTATTACAGAAAAACTAGCGTGTAGTGGTTGTTATTAGATCCCAGCTTTATATGATAAAACTTCAATCTGCTGTTTAAATAGGTGTTCTCTTTTTGTATACAGAATTCACAAGTTATAGTTTGATATTATTTAGAGTGAACATGTCACAGGATCCGTTATGCAGGCTCTGTGCTCTGGCTGTGTGTGTCATTGTGCGTCCTGTGTCTCTGCTGCGCGTGATTTGTTTACATTCTACATAAGCTGCTTAGCAGATAAGGTTTTCTCCTGACAGAGCGTCTGTAGGCTCTGTGTCTTGCTGTAATTGAATTCACTGTGGTACTGTTTATTAAGGTTTCACTTAAGTTTTGAGACGCTCCCTTTGGATTCCTCAACTGCCCCCCTCCCATCTCCTCCTCTTCCCCTGGTAAAAAAAGATCTATTATATTAAAATTGGGGGGGGGGGGGATAAAAAAATATATTTGGGGGGGGGGGGGGGGGGGGGGGGGGGGGGGGGGGGGGGACAAGCTTCATGACTCAGCGTGATTTGTTGACATCTTGCTCTCATACTGAACGGAGGTCAGTACTTGGTCTGGTGGCAAATCCCCTTTAAGGTTGTATTTCAAAACTGTCGTTTTCTCCAAAAACTTAGAACTTGTTCAATAATTCACCATATTCCAGGTCAAAATATGCGTCCAAATCCCCATAGACACGAATGGAGCTCATTTTCTGACTGTAAATCCGAGTATTTTGACATTTGTTGTGTGGATGTACCCTAACTATGTGAAAACCACGGCACTCCCTCAGACCTCCTTGCTGGGTTAGAGGGGGCGCTTCACCGCAGGCAGAGAAGGGGAGAAGGGAAGGGAGGGAAAGTGAAAGGGAAGGCGAGGGAGGGATAGGAAAATAGGGGATGAGAGGGAACATTGGTCTCCCCCACTTTTTGAACCAAATTTACGCCCCTGACTATAATGGTAGAGGAATTACTCTGTTGGACAGGATAAAAGAATCCAGGGCACTGACAAGCTGTATCACATCACTCTAGCACATAAGGAAACTTAGCTTTAAACTTGCTGGGAGCAGGCACGCATCAAGCTGTGCTGGTGTTAACTATGGATGAACTGGCAAGCCTGGAAGACATTATCACATGGCTTACATCACCCTCAGCCAGCATTAGCTCCTGCAAGGACAAGGACTGATGAACTATTGTTGCAATAGATGGGATCTGGTTTAAAGAAAGACTCCATATCTGGCAGTCCCTTCAACACCCATAAAAGAGAGTGGCAGAAGTGAAGGGGAATGTGGGTTTTGTTAAGGCCCAAGTGAAGCCCCTGACATTGGCATGATCAACATGCAGCATTACTGGAGGATGCACAATGCTGTGGTCAAAGAACTTGGCAAGATGCTCAATTTACTCTTAGGCACCACATTGACCCAAGTCTACTCCATTCAAAACCTAGATGTCACCAAATTAGACTGAGCTAGAGGTTGATGCCCCTGTTACAGTGCTATCTCTGACGAAAAGACTCTGTAAGATATGGGAACTAGACAGAAGGAGATGAGAACTGATTGTGGCAGCAGTTGAAGGAAATAGCCCTGGAACTGAGATATAGATTGGGAATTACAGGCGCTCTTGGTGTGTCACCAAACTGGGGTAGAAAAGCATGACCCCACGTTACTAGAAGTTCAAGGACATGAGGCAGAAGATGCAGGAAGATAAAATCATCAAGGAGACTGCAAGTCTTTGTACCACACTGAAACAATATAGAAGAAACATGGAAGTTTTGTGTTAGACATGATTGCGCCCAAAGAGATGCTCATAAGCTTCTGGGTAAAATCCTGTGCAGACTGTGTGAAGCCTTCCTTTGATACTATTCCAGTGGAAGAAACCATGGTCGGCCCTATAGATACCACCCAAAAAAGGAAAAACAGTTGGGGTTTTAAAAAATTTTAAGTAAGGTCCTTGCCCAAGATGAAGATTAGGTAAAAACTGCCTTCATCACTCTCATGGGTTTATTTGATTCCAGTAGAACACTTTGTGGCCTCACCAACACTCCAGGCACATTTCAGTAATTGATAGAGCATTACCTCGAGAACTTGAACTTTGAATCCATTACTATATAATTGGATGACATGGTATTGTGTTTTTTTTAGTGTACACTATACGATGTCTCTGTAACGTGAAGGAAAAGAGGGTCTTACTGATTAGTTATCAACTGATACGGCATGAGAAGAAAGAATCCAAGAGTAGGTGAGTGCGAGAGCTTCTCTATGACCAGGCTGGAGTGCCTACTATGTTATTAAGCTTTGAGCTGCAGTTATACTTGGACCTTTCAGAACTTTACACGTGATAATGCATAGAGACTATTTCAAAGTGTATTTTGAGTTCAGTTTTATTCAGCTCCTTTAGGGCTTGTTCACACGGCGTTTTTGTGATCCCTTTTTACGGATCCGTTTTACGGAATCCGCAAAAATCGGAACTAACAATTAGTCAGTGTGATTAACTTTGATTTGATGGTAAAAGCGCATCGCTGTCCCCGGAGATCAGCGATGCGCTTTTGAGGCTCTCCTGCACTTGCGCTTTTCGCATCGCTTTAAGAATTGACATGTCAATTCCTTATTTGCGTTTTTACGCAACTGAACGCCCAAGGAGATAAGGAGTCCGCTTTTGGCACTTGTCCAAAAGTGCTCCACCACTCCCTGGATAACAGCTGCGCTTTGCATCCTGATAAGCGGTATGCGAAAAGGCGCACTGGAGGCTGACGGGATCGCTGGCGGCGGCAGCGCAGTGAGTCTCGCGGCAATGGAGCGCAGGTGAGCGGCGGGGCGGGAGCGCATGGAGACGGCGGGGCGGGACGCAGTTGAGCGGCGGGGCGGGAGCGCAGGTGAGGCGGCGGGCAGGAGCGCGGTGAGCGGCGGGGCGGCAGCCGCAGGTAGCGGCGGGCGGCACGCAGGTAGCGGCCGGGCGGCAGAGCAGGTGAGCGGCGGGGGCGGCAGCGCAGTTGGGGTGGATTTTTTTGGGTTGTGTTGTGAAGCGGCGGGGCGGCAGCGGAGATGAGCCGAGGGGGCGGCAGCGGAGGTGAGCGGCGGGGCGGCAGCGGTAGATGAGCGGCAGGGGCGGCAGCGGAGATGAACGGACGGGCGCAGCGGAGATGAACGGGGGCGGCAGCGGAGATAGCGACGGGGCCAGCGGAGATGAGCGCGGGGCGGCAGCGGAGATGAGCGGACGGACATATGCTGGCTGGAGGCCAGGAGAGATGAATGGCACACGGTGGGCAGACGAGAGATTGAATGGCACAACGGGGGCAGACGAGAGATGAATGGCACAACGGGGCAGACGAGAGATGGAATGGCACACTGGGCCACGAGAGATGAATGGCACACGGGGGCAGACGAGAGATGAATGGCACACGGGGTCAGACGAGAGATGAATGGCACACGGGGGCAAGACGAGAGATGAATGGCACACGGGGGCAGACGAGAGATGAATTTATAACGATCCGGAGGAAGCGGATCCGTAAAACGCAGGTGAAAAAGCATTCAAAAACGGATTCCGAAATAAAGTATCCAATCTGCGTTTTGGCGGATCCGCTTTCCGGATGCGCTTTTTCAAGTGCGAAAACGGATCCGTAAAAGGATCCAAAACGCCGTGTGAACAACCTTAAAATAATATCTAAAGGAGCCCTATGTTTCATATCACAGTGAGGAAACATCTGGCCCAAGGGTCATATATAGCCCTCAAAATCACTGCACTCAATGTCCCTGAGTCAGCAAACAAGAGCCAGCAGCTCAGAGAACAGTAATAGCTCTAGTCTATGCTACTTCTGCCCTGGTATGCTATTGCATATTAGGGGAAGCATAACAGCTGGGGGGGGGGGGACTTAGGTGCAATGCATGTGAATTTGACAGAGAGGAAACGTCCCGTTCTTTAGTTACAAATCTCATCCATGCCCTTCCTGTCCCAATAGGCTATAGTGGGGATAGCCTATGGATGATATTTGCTGCTGATGTGCTCGGCCACTCAGCAATGTGCATCTGCACTTTGCTGATCAGGGAGAGAAGCAGATTCCGCCATCACATTAGGGGCAAGCTAATTAAGGTTTGACCAAACATAGCAGCCTCATTTTTAAGTAGATAATTTTGTATGGCCCAAAAAGTACATTATAGACATCAAAATGACCCTTGGCAGAACAAAACTTCTCTACCCCTGTTTTAAATGAAAGCTAACATGAGCTGAATGATCAGTGTTTTATACATCAGTGTTGATCTCAGTGCCCTAATTCTAACATTAAAGGTTTCTCACTACCAAGGATGCTTTATGTTTAGAAGATCTTGCAAAAACTAGTCACTTTGCAATATGTGTCCATTAACCAGTGTTCCTACCTATTTACCTAGACATATCCCCTCTTGTATGGGCTGCATCACTCCTCAGGTCCGCTATATCTACAGACCTGTCAATCTCACATGATAGGCGCCAGCACTGGTTGCTATAGCTACAGACCTACTCAATTCTCTCATGATAGCAGCCAGCACTGGTCGCTATAGCTACAGACCTGTCCAATCTCTCATATAGGCTGCCAGCAATGGTTGCTATAGCTAACAGACCTGTTCAATCTCTCATGATAGGGCCTGCCCACTGGTTCTATAGCTACAGACCTGGTTCAATCTCTCATATAGGCTGCCAGCACTGGTTCGCTATAGCTACAGACCTGGCTTCTACCGGCAGCCTATGGAATCCAGTAAACATGCACCTGTATTCAAAGTGAAACCTGAAAACAGGACTGAGGTAAGATGAATCAATGTAGTTAGACAACCACTTTAATTTAGATTTCTACGACAAATATATCATAGGTGAGAAGATATCAGTTCTTCTGGGTTTGTAAAAGTCTTTCTAGATATTAGAGTACAAGAAAAAAAAAACATCTTTATATGTAACACATCCATGTTCTGACCATGATTCTATCATGACCAGCTTTACCAAAATACAGTACATGGACAATAATAGTAAATCTTACTTTACTTTGTATGTATTTTTTGCCATTATAACTTATTGGGCAGTACCTTTTACACTACTGAAAATCGTTGCCATAATTTAAGGGGTAATATTCAACCTGATTTCTCATCTTATCTGATGATCAAACCGTGTGGTGCTTGCTCCTAACAATAAATAAGTATTATTGAATTTGTTGAAATCTAACTTGTCTTTTATTCCACTGTTATCACAAGGCAATTGTGCTATCTACAAAGATATGAATTCTGGCTCTGGCAGGGTGTAATAGGGGCAATAATTTAATAGATAGTAAGTAAGATGGTAGTTAAAGGCGTTGTCTCACTACAAGGATTGCTTTTTATGTTAACAAAAGTCACTTTGCAATATGTGTCCATTAACAGTGTCCTACCTATTCCTAGATATCCCCCTCTTTGTATTGGCCTGCATCAGCTCCTCAGGTCACTATAGCTACAGACCTGTTTTTTTCTCCTGATAGGCTGCCAGCGCGAGTCGCGATAGCTACAGATCTGGTGTCCTCAGCAGCTCCTCATGTTGCTATATTTACAGACCTGGGGTCCTCAGGCCGGTAGTAGCCAGTAAACATGCCCCTGAATAAAAAAATGAAACTGAGAAAACAGGACTGAGGTAAGATGAATAAATGTAGTGAGACAACCCCTTTAAATGTTGGTGATCGGCATTACCAGCAGTCCTGCCAGCACCTGCTGTGTATGGAGCAGGCTCAGCTCCTTAGCCTACTCCATACTTGTGCCCTCTTCCTGATAGGAAGAGATAGGTACAATAGGCAGTAAAAAATTTCTGCCTACCTGGCATCCTGGCCATGAGTAGAGGCATGGCCTCCAGTGACCTAATGCATTCACTAAAATTTACACTGGAAAGTGACATAAGTTATAGTCGAAATCTGCTACATCCCTTAGCTCAAGCAGATTTCTGTTTCAGGTGCAGTAACATTTAAAAATGCTCCAAATTTATTATGGGGGGGGGGGGGAGGGGGGGGGGGAATATATTTGAAACACGACACAATATCAGCAGCACTCTATAAATGTCAATAAAATAGTCATATTGAATATAGGAATTTTTTCTAAATACATTTCTGCTACTTTAGGATACATGAAAATATGAGGTTATTAGCGCACATTTTTGATCAAAGCTGTAAGGACCCATCTACGACAACAAGGTGAACTCAGTACAGATGGGAACCTACTCTTACAGTTTATCTTACTTGGTGTCTGTTCAGACCTCAGTATTTTCAGAAGAGAAGGTCCCAGCTACATTCTACTCTGATTAAAATGGATGGGAGGATTGCAAGACCAAAATGGAGGTCCGTCACTCCACCATGCAAACAATCCCCCCAAAAAATTGTCAGCATATCCAAAACGGTTTTAAAGAAATAACTATAGGTGCATGCTGCATCTTATTCTTATGTTTGTTGTATGAAATGCTAATCTTAATGAATTCCTCAAGTCTAGAGTGTTGGTGAAGCATCTGTTATCTCTGGTCAGATTTATACACAAAGAAATCTATATAACAAAAGTGGAAAAAGTGTTGTTGATACAGACTTGGATTGAAGTACTCAGGGCTCCTAGGATTGACATTCAGAAATGACTATTTTGTTTGCAAAGCTGAAGGTTTCACTTCTCCATCTTGTTTTTTTAACTATGAAGTTATTTCCATAATTATAAATTAATTCTCCAAATCTTTAAATAAACACATCTTTTTGCTTTTAACATAAATGTCCAAATGTGTGGGAACAATTCAGCATTTAATATATGAAATTCACCATCAATTCAATGCATAGAGTACATCAGCAATGACATGTTAGGGCTTGTTCACATGGCGTTTTAGCTCCATGTTACATCTACTTTATAGATCCGTCTCGGGGACCCACAGGACGGACCCAGAGATGGATCTAAACAATTAGCAGTGAGATTATCACTGCGGTCTATGAGGAACACGCAGCGGCGTTCACATGAGAGATCGCCGCTGCGTGTTTCTCTCCTGCCTGTGGGCTCCGTCTTTGAAAGAATTGCATGTCAATTCTTTGATCGGGTCTGTAAAGCGGACCTGACAAGCAGCAGGGGAACACGCAGTGGCGATCTCTCATGTGAACGCCGCTGCGTGTTCCTCATAGCCCGCAGTGATAATCTCACTGCTAATGCGATTTAGATCCGTCTCTTGGGTCCATCCTGTCGTATCGATCTGAGTCCCAGCAGACGGATTCATATAAAAAAATGATGAAACACATAGTTGCAACTTTTGAAAATGGAAAAAGCAGGATATTAAAGAGGGCGGTGCGCCGTAGCGGCCACGGCAAAAGTTTGCACTGGACGACGCCCATCTTTTTGTGTGCACATGGCCCCTTCAAAAAGCCAACACCCACTCCGCCTACACTAAATAATGGCTTTGGAAGAAAGCCAAGGTTAGATGCCCTTATAGCCAAGTAGTTAGCCACCCATACACAGGTAGTGCCCTTACCAGGCAGGTAGATGCACCCTCTGTAGCTAGGTAGATGCAACCGTGGTTAGCCAGGTAGTTGCTACTTGTGAGCAGGTAGTGCCCCTTTTAATAGTCAGGTAGTTGACCCCTTTAGTAGTCAGGTTGTTTCCCCCTTTGGTAGTCAAGGTAGTTGGCCACCCTTTGGTAGTCAGGCTGGTAGTCGCCCCATGTTAGTAGCCACAGCAAAGGTAGGTAGTGCCCCCTTTAGTAGGCCAGCCAGGTAGTTGCCCCCTTTTAGTAGCCAGCCAGGTAGTGTCCCTTTTAGTAGCCAGGTAGGTAGGGCCCCCTTTAGTATGCCAAAGCCAGGATAGTTGAACCCCATTGTAGCCAGCCAAAGGTAGTTGCACACCCTTTGTAGCCAGCCAGGCAGTGTCGGACTGGGGGGGTCTGGGAGCCCCACAGGGGAAATGATCTCGGGGGCCCACACCTACCTGCTTACATTAAGAATATTACCGGCCTCGTCCGGACATATATGCGCTGTTATTGTGTAGTACAATGTAGTTACAAATTTGTCAGTCAAACATATCATAGACACAGGGCTAAGTTGCTCCATCCATATCCCCCACCACCCAAATATCAATATCACCCCTCTCCCACATTACAATATCCCCTCACACCCACATACAATATCCCCCTCCACGTTTCCCTTGGTCACGCACCTCACCACTTATAAAATAAACACCAGCAAGAATAGAAAAGTCGTGATCCTATCTCAGGGTCAGGGTGTTCCCTCACTCTTACAATCAAGGGAAACATGTGCGCCTGCCACTATACCCAGACGCCCAATATACTTATCAACATAAAGAGACCCACATAGCGGTCGACACAAGCTCAGGTATAACCTAAACCTCTGCCATATGGAGACCACAGAGGTCAGACAACTCAGCCACTAGGTATAACCTACAACAATGCTATAGATAGACCACATAGAGGTCAGTCACCAGCTCAGGTATAACATACAACACTGCCATATAGAGACCACATAGAGATCAGACACCAGCTCAGGTATAACCTACAACACTCTCCATATAGAAACCACTATAGAGTGTCAGAAACCAGCTCAGCTGTATAACTACAACACTGCCATATTAGAGACCACATAGAGGTCAGACACCAGCTCAGGTACTAACCTACAACACCTCCTTATAGATGACACATAGAGGTCATGACACCAGCCTCAGACGTATATAAACCTAAAACACTGCCTTTATAGAGACCACTTAGAGGTCAGTCACCAGCCTCAGGCTATAAACCTACAACACCGCAATATAGAAACACATAGAGGTCAGACAGCAGCCACTCAGGTATAAACCCTAAACACCACCATATAGAGACACACATAGGAGGTCAGACACCAGCCTTCAGGTATTAATCTACATCACCACCATATAGAAGACCACATAGAACATCAGACACCCAAAAACCCCTCAGGTTAAATCTAAAACACCGCCATATAGAGACACAATAGGGTCTCAGACACCTGCTAAGGTCACCATCACATTACAATATTAAAAAAATAACACCTTGATGTCAGGCGACTCCACCAGAGACGTCTGAGTCGTTCTCTCTCTCATGACGTCGTTCTGATTCCTTTTCTTCTGTTCCACACCGCCTTGATGACTTTGTCCGGCCACAACTCATCCTGCAGAAATTTACCACACAAATATCTTAGAATCCTCAATTTTCCAGGCCATTTCTTTACCTATTACCACCTCTGTACAAACTACCAGGGAGTGAGAGAGAAGGGTACAAGCCCAGTATCCTAAGGGTTTGGAGGTGGGGAGAGGCCACAGGGTAACTAGATAGGCCTATTTAGGTAGGTATGCCCTCGCTGAGGGACGCATGGTCTAAGTTGCTAGGCCCAGCCCAGGTAGTTGGGTGGGTACCTAGTCCCACAGGTGGGGTAGCCGTAAATAGCCCACAGGTAGATAAGCCATGCCCCAGTTATGCAAGTTGTAGGCTACAGTTAGGTTAGTGGACCCCAGTTAGTTAGGACTGTAGGTACGGTGGGTTTCCCCAGTGAAGTAAGCGTAGGTAGTTAGGGTCCCCTTTAAATAGGGCGATGCAAGGCCACAGTTAGGGACCCACCTTTTAGGCGACCTTATACAGGCAGTTAGGGGTACTCCTTTAGGTACTATACAGTTAGGGCGTTCCTTTAGGTAGAATACAGACAGTTAGGGGATCTCCTTTAGGTCAGTCTACAGGGAGTTAGGGGCTCCTTTAGGTTGTGTGCCCAGGAAGTCAGGGCCCCACCCCTCTTTTAGCTACTGTGTAGGTACGTCAAGGAGCCCCTTAGTGTTCTAGCGTAGCAGGGACCCCCTTGTAGTAAGCGGCCCCCTTAGGATAGCCAGCAACCCCCCTTGTAGTCAGGGCCCCCTGCTAGGTAGCCAGAACCCCCCATTGATAGTCAGGGCCCCCTTGCTAGGTAGCAGAACCACACACTTGTAGTCAGGCACCCCCTGTAGGTAGTCAGGACCCCTATAGGTAGATGGGGACCACTAATGTAGGTAGTCAGGGCCACCCTGCTAGGTTGTCAGGGCCCCCTTAGATTGCCAGAGCTCCCCTGTAGGTAGCCAGGGCCCCCCCCTGGTAGTCGGGGCCCCCCTGTAGGTAGCCTAGGGCCACCCATGTAGGCTAGCCAGCGGCTCACAATGGTAGGTAGCCAGGGCCCCCCACATGTAGGTAGCCAGCGGCCCCCCAAGTAGGTGGCCAGGGCTCCCTCTGTAGGTAGCAAGGGCCACCCCCCTAGTAGCCAGGGCCCCATTCTTGTACGCCAGGGCACACCCCCTAGCATACGCCAGGCACCCGCCCTTGTAGTCAGGGCCCCCCCTTGTAGTCAGGCCCCCCCTAAGTACAGTGTCCACCCCAGTAGCAAGAGCCCCACTAGTAGCAGAGCCCCCCCTTCTGTAGCCAGTCTCCCCCCTGTAGACAGTATCCCCCCACTAGCTAGCCAGGGACCCCCCCTTTGTAGCACAGTGTTCCCCTCTAGTAGCCAGAGCCCCCCATAGCCAGCGACCCCTCCCATAGTAGCCAGGGCCCCCCTTAGCCCGGGTCCCCCCTAGTAGCCAAGAGACCCCCCTTAGCCAGTGTCCCCCTAGTAGCCAGAGCCCCCCTTAGCACAGTGTCCCCCACATAGTAGCCAGCACCCCCCCTTAGCCAGTATCCCCCCCCATAGTAGCCAGAGCCCCCCTTAGCAAGTGTACCCACTTTTGACATTGTCCCCCCCATAGCTTGCTAGAGCCCCCCTTAGCCAGGTCCACTCTCAAATAGTAACGCCAGGGGCCGCCCCTTAGCCAGTGTCCCCCCATAGTAGCCAGGGCCCCCCTTAGCCAGTGTCCCCCTCATAGTAGCCAGGGCCCCCCTTAACCAGTCCCCCCATAGTAGCCAGGGCCCCCCTTAGCCAGTGTACCACCCATAAGTAGCCAGAGCCCCCCCTGTAGGTAGTTTATAAAAAAATAAAAATAAAATAATCAATCACTTACCTGACTCCGCTCCGGCTCAAGACCTCCTGGGACTGTCCCGGCCGCTGCCGAGCTGCCACGCGGCCACTCCGTACTGACGGGACGACATAGGCCGGCCTCGACTGAAGTGACGTCACCGGCCCCGCCTACGTCAGAGTAGGGGCGGCATGACCGGCAGGCTGAAGGCCTAATGCGTTCAGCCTGCCCTCGCGGGAGATCAGCGGAGCGCAGCGCTAGTGGCGCTGTGCCCCCCCCTACGCTGACACGACGCAGCCCACGGGAGCGGGGGACATTCAGTCCCCAACTCCAGCGGCACAGGTCATCTGAGCGCTCGGGGACGCGGGTCCCCCGGGCGTTCCAGTGACCGGATGCAGCGACGGGGCACCCCCCCCCCCCAGGGGAGCGAAGGGCAACTGCTCCGGGGCCCGCAGCGGCTCGGGGCCACCTCAGGGGGACTTCCCTGGTTCCCCGTCGGCCAAGTCCCCGGAGCCTGACAAGCCAGGTAGACCCACCCCCATTGTAGACCAGGCAGAGCCCCCCATGTAGTTAATAAAAATAAAATAATAAATTCACACTTAACTGACCAGGGCTCCTGCCCAGCTCCGGCAGGCTCCTGCCGATCTCCTCAGACCGACGCAGGGGGGAACTGAGTGCAGCAGCGCGTCATTTCCTGGACCTGCTGACCTGTATGCACGCGCGGAGCGGCCGACGAGTCTTAAAGGGGGCAGGAGGGACGAGGAGCGATCCCTCCTGCCTCATCCCGCGACAGTGAGAACTGCAGGGGCGGGTGTGCGGACCATGCCGCCCGCTTCACCACCCGTGGGCGAACGGAACGGCGGCGCCGGCATGTACGCTCGCACCACGCTGCTACTCCGGCTCTGCGGCCATTTAAAGGATCCCCGCAGCCTGTTGGCGGCGGGAGGAAATGCTCAACTCCACGGGAGGACCGGGGGGGGGACCCCAAATAGCGGGACACCCCGCCATAAAACGGGAGAGTTGACATGTATGATGTAACATGAGTGAAAAACGCGTGTGAACAAGCCCTTTATTGTGTCGCTTCTTCTCCTGAACCCAATAACTGTGTTAAATCATGAAACTTGGCCCAGGAACTATTTAACAAACTTAGTTCACTTTATATTTACTTTGCAATAGAGAGCAATACTTGAATGGTCACACGGCGTAATTGAGGGGTGCATTTCGCCACGTATTTGCGCTTCATATTACGCCCGACATGCACCCCGCAACTACAGTAATTACATAGACTCTCATTAGAGAGCAATGAATCATGTACCTGTCTCCCCGGGGGGGTAACAATACAATTTATTGTACGCCGGGGGAGAGAAGTGACATGTCACATGTTACGCGCCGCTGATAATAGAAGTATATGGGGCCGGCCGGGTGCCCCCCCCCCCCCGTGCTTTGAAGAAAAAAACACAAAAAAAAAAAAAAAAACAAAAAAACACCACACACCCCCCCACACCTACCATGCTGAACAGCACGTACTTCTAAAACACGTGGTGCGTATAGTATGCGCCCCAATACACCGTGTGAACATACCCTTAGTGTTTCTTCATCGCAGCAAAGGAGACAAAGTCCATGTAAGTCACTAAGCCATGTGCAGGGAAAGAGCCATTAGCACACCTGTGCTGAAACAGCAACGTTTCGAGAGCACGCATCCTCTTTCTCAAGCATGGGAACAATTCAGGACATTTACAAGGGAATGTTATTTGGAAAAATAATACTTTCTAAATAACGTTTCTCCCAAAGTTAGGCACTTTTGTAATGTACATGCATTACATTTTCTGTGGACTTCCTGCAGTTCTACATCAGCTGTTTGATGGCAGAAAGCTCAGTAGTTTTATGTATATGGAAACACTGGAAACAACTGCTTGTTATAGCAGGTAATCGGCGACCAAAGGGGTGTGACCTTTTTCAGGACAGCCTTTGAAGCCACACTCCTTCGATCCTGCCTCAGAAGACTTTAAACAAGAGGAAGGCAAAAGTATTTTTCCCCCCACTTTTTTCCCCCCCCCCCCCCCCCCTCCCCCACCCCTTCTTTTTTTTTTTTTTGCCATGCACTGAGACTGAGGTTGGGAAGGAAGAAAGCACATGAAAGCATCCTGGGACTTGTAGTTTTGCAGGGCAGGCACTGCTGATGCTCAACTGCAAAGAAGGGAGGTTACATACAGCACAAAAAAGCACAAATTAGCACATAACCATCATAAGGAGATGAATAAAGTATCAGCCAATCCATCTGACAATGTTTTTTCGATTGGTTTTTCAGACCATAAGTGTAATGTAACTGTCAGTAACCAGCATATGATATTTATATTGAAAAATATTATATTCCACGTACAAGGAAAAAATAAGATAAAAGGTGCAACTGTTGTTTTTTGGAATTGGTTTTGAGCAATAGAAGGTGTCTGTTTTTTTTTTTTTTTTCATATTCAAAAAAGAAATTTTTTATTTATATTTTAACATGCAAACATTCAAAATGCAACTTGTATCAATGACAATCAAAGTAAATTACAGCAGTGTTATATATTATAGCAAAAGTCCCAATTGAGATCAGCAAGTGTTCGAAATACTAATAAGGTAGGTATGTATTGTTATAGCCATTTAGGATGATCTTAATTGAAAGCAACAGTGGCGTGGCCAATGGGTGAGGGGTAGCGGGGTTTTTGAGAGAAAGGGGATTGGGAGTGGAAAGGGGGGAGGGTAGGGGGAGCCAGGGAAGGGGAAGAGTATTTGCCTCAATTCTGGTGCATATGATTCGAGGCAGGTGTGCCTTCTTATTATACATCAAAAGGTTACAGAAATGCACAGCATACAATATTATTATTCATGGGGTCAATAATAAAAGAAAAAAAAAATGGGTGGAGGAATAAAGGGATGGAGAACAAAAAGAGGTTCCACCACTACTTAAATTCGTGGTAGTGAGTATCAAAAAACAACATTCTATCCATGGGAGAGTCGGTCGGCGATGCGCCTAGAGCCCAGAGGCATCAACCATCAGGATTGCTAGAGAGTTGTAGGCGAATTGGTCGGATTGGGGAGCTAAGGGGGTGCCTCCTCTACTGCCTTTTAGTGAAAGGAGCGATATACAATATGGTTTCTGACAAAAGTAAATCCAGTCACTCAGATTATCCAAAATTGTCTCTCTTGAAGGGGTGAGTCATTAAACTCTACAGTCGTTGGAGCCTGTGTATTCTCTATGAAACCATGTAGTGACTAAGAAGGACACGGTCTGTGTTTGACAGAGAAGGGGGATTACTGTTAGCTGCCAGTAGCAGGAACGAGAGTAAGTGGGACCTGAGCGAGGGTGCAAGACTGGGTAAGTCTCAAAGAGGAGTATGGGCGCCGGATCGTTTCGGATCCTCAGGCCAGTGATGTGCTGCTTCATATCTAGTACTTTACATCCAGAATGGGTTGGAGGGTGGCAGCTCCACAGATGTGGGGACATAGACCCCACTTCTCTTTCCTGACACCTCACAGAAAATATTAAGAACACAGCAGGGTAGAGAGAGTGGAGCAAATGAAGGGACTCTTGTACCATACTTGTGTGATTTTGTAATTAAGTTCTTGTGAAGAAGATGTGACTGTGGATTTTTGCTATTAAGTAATAGGCCTTTTTCCCAACTTCGATCTGTTATTTTCTATCCAATTCTCTTCCCAGTTACGTTGGATCGGTTGTTTGTTATGCACGCCTGAGGGTGTTTAGCAGCTTGCTATACTCTGGAAAGTGTCCCCCTCCCCCCGAGGAGTCAGTAGGCACCTGACTCAACGGGTGATCAGGGTCTATGGTGTCTGTTTTTATAGAGCATCCTGCTGTCATTTTTTACATGTTATCATGATGGCCAAGTATTTTCAGATTTATTTTGGCTTAATGGTATTGTCCATAATTAGAAAAATATGGCTGCTCCATATTTCTGTCTGCTCCATGCCTTTCCCTGGGCTATGTGTGATATTGCAACTTAGCCACACTGATTTTGGAAGAAAACAAACAAATTTTCTTAACTGGGATCAGAATTTCATTTGGTGAAAGCATGTGCCCTATTTATAAAATATATGCAAAAAAGGACCGGTCTACCCTAGGTCTAGAACAAGCTACCACTAGAGTGGGGAAATTTGTGGGCTACATTTGGGGATCCAACTATGCTTTGAAAACTGTTAGAGTCTAAAATCACTTTGTTGCCCATAGCCAACAAATCAGAGCCGACCCATCTCATTTCATCATATAGTGCTCTGGAAAAAAGAAAGGGGGCACTCTGATTGGTTGCTATGGGCAACAAAGTGAGTTTTTGACCTAGACAGTTTTCATACATGTGGCCCATGGTCTCACTTTCTGAAACACTTCTTTCATAGCCTTGAATATAACGGAGGCCCCTCTTTACTTTACACTTCAGCAGAGGATTTTTGGTTACTGTACCACAGTATATGGGTTTTAAGTAAAGATGACTTAAAGGGGTTGTCTGTTTTGAACAAGACCATTTTGTTACAAGGGTTATTTAAAAGTAAGCTGAATACAATCTATCCTGATGCTCAGACACTTCTGGGATCAGCTGTAATCTGCTTTGGATAGCAATTGTTCACTTTCCCTGTAGCACCAACACATGTGAAATTTTGTTTTTCCTGTGACACAATTATCTATTTTGTTGTCTTTATACTTGCTCTGAGATTTGTTAAATTGAGAACCTGCTCACATAGATTATGCCACCTTGCCTGAGGGCAGCACAAGCTAGTGACAGACCTCGCTCGTTTCCAGCGCTGCTGCCCCTTTTTTCTGTAAGAGGCTGTAGTTTTAGAGTATTGTGAATGCTCAATCTGCAGTTTTCAGCAAGAAAGAGTACAAAGAGTCCGTTTTTTCATGCCCCGCCCACCTGAGGCTAGCCCCACCCCCTTACAACTGATTAACCTATTACTTTGAATAGGTAGAACCATGTGAATAACTGACAGGTGGGTGGGGCTAGCCTTTGGTGGGCAGGGCTAACACCTGCTCATGAATAAGATTTGGAGCATATAACATCCTCTAAAACTACAGCAAACTTTACAGAATAAGGGACACAGCGCTGGGAACAGCAGGTCTGTCACTACCCTGTGCTGTCCTCAGGGGGAATAATCTATGTGACAGGTTCTCTTTAAGTCCTAGTGACTCACCTGTATTAACTTAGAATTCTGTAATAGGATATGAAGAAAGGGGCTTAGTAAACCAGACAATCCCTTTAATCACTTCCCATTACTCACGAGTGTACTGTGATGCTCTCTTATCAATGTTTCACTGCTGCATCCCTCAAATGACGATATGCTCAGTAGCCACATGATGTGGGGCCACAATCCTCCCCGCCCTCTGCAGATATGGTAGCTCTGTACTTATTTAAACAGATTACCAGGAAGTACATGAGAGCACTCTGTGCAGGTGCCGTGGCTATCAGAGTAAGAAGGAAGATCATGGCGCCCCTGGTAAGTGAGGGCTTTCAAAGATTGTTTTGTTACCATACCACATCTCTATGTCTGTGGGAAGTAGATGCAATTAAACAGAGTTAAAGGGTAATATTTAAGGATGGGTAACATATATATAAATATATTTGACTATTATTTTTCATTGAGAGAGTTATTTCCAAATACATGTGTACTGGAGAGCATATCAGTCTATTAATCAAAATAACATAGGTTTATACTGTGGCATCTCAAAAAATTAGAAAAGATAATTGGTATCAATAATATCGAGAACAATAATATAGAGAAACCCATATATTGTATAGACTCATTACAGTATGAATTACAAGGTTTAATATAATACATTTGTGAGCCCTATAACAAATAAAAAGAAAGTCCTGGAGAAGCGCTTTAATTTTCAATGATATTCTAATTGCACTAGTATTACAATTGCGGAGCGTCACACCGGCCTTGTCCGTGAGGCCAGGGCCCTAATAAGATCATAGACTTTCGCCACAACAGGGTCTGTGAGGTCTAGCAGAGTTTATGGTGCAACGATGGGGTTAACTGTGTTTATGGCAAATAACAGAGACTACGAATCAAATCCCTTTGTAACAGATGTAGACTTTATGGGCCACATGTATGAAACTTATTTAGGTCTAAAACTCACTTTTTTGACCATAGTAACCTATGGGCAAAACAGTGAGTTTTAGACCAAAAAGTTTTCATACATGTGGCCCTATGTACGGGAAATGATACGTTGTTTTGTAAGACTGGCCACATGTATGAAAACTGTTTAGGTCTAAAACTCTGTTTTGAAGATTTGTAGCATTACGTCTGTTGTGGAATGTTAATGGGATTTTGAGAATAAGTCCTACCTAGTGTAATTAGACAAAACCTAATAATTATGGTTAAAAAAATGACTAATTTCATAAAAATTGTTACATCTACAGCGCTAAACATACAAAAATCTAGTCTATTGGTTGGGGACATTACTTGGACTTTAGTGGTACCTTATATTATAGTATTTACTTTACTATTTTAAACGAAAAATACATGTGGGGCAATAAAACAATGAATTTTCCAATGATTTTACCATTTGCTCTCCGTAAGAAAAATTGCTTGTATCATGGGACAGTACAGTATACCTCTTTCCTGACCTACCTTTACATCTATGATCTGTTTTATTTAATTATTCTAATTGTCTTGATTCCACAGCAGGGAAAATCTCTCAATGTGACTATTAACAAAATACCATTAAATCTCTTTTTTTTTTAAGGTCAAATAATATTTGGCTGACTGCCATTAGGTACATCAGCTTTATTAACACAAGTATTGGTTCTGTTTTTCAAGGCCCATTTGCACATAAAAATAATTGCTACAATTTCTTGCATTCTGATCATTTACAACAATTATTGTTTTTATCTATCTATTTATCTACCTATCTATCTGTCTGTCTGTCCGTCTGTCTGTCTATCTATCTATCTATTATGCCATCTTTTTATCTATCTATATATCATGCTATTTATCATGCTATTTTTTATCTATTTATCTATCTATCTATTATGCTATCTTTTTTATCTATTTATCTTTTATCTATCTATCTATCTGTCTATCTATCTATCTATCTATCTATCTATCTATCTATCTATCTATCTACAGTCATATGAAAAAGTTTGGGCACCCCTATTAATCTAATCTTTTTATTCTAAATATTTGGTGTTTGCACAGCCTTTTCAATTGATTTTCTTAACTGATGGACACAGAAATTTTCGGATTGGCAATATCGTTATTGATATTAAATTTTGAAATGGCTGTTGCAACCCCAATATTTAAAACTAAAAGGATTTAGTTAAAAAGGGGTTGCCAAATTTTTTATATGACTGTTTTATCTGTCGTCTTCTATTATCTATCTATCTTCTATCTTCATTTTTCTCTTCATATTATCTTCTCTTATCTATCTATCATCTTCTATCTATCTTCTACCATCTTTTTTTCTATCTTATATCATGCTATTTTCATGCATTTTTTATCTTTTTTATCTATTTATTATTATGCTATCTTTTTTATCATCTATTTATCTATTATCTTAATTTATTTTTTCTATTATCTATCTATTATCTATCTATCTATCTTCTATTTTCCCTAAATAACTTTATCTATTACCCTTATATTTTTTTAAAAACAAATTTTTAATTCTTTTTAGCTATTTGCTTCACTATTTTTATAACAACTGTCACCTTCCATCCCTCCCCCAAAGAGTTTTCAGTTATTATCATAGTCTTCGCTGGGCTTCTTACAGTATATGCTGAGATGTTATAATACTGAGAGAGGAAAAGGATCATTCTGGGTAAGACTATTTAGTTTATTGTGTGGGACTCGCATAACTAACCTCATGCAACTTGAGAACACCACACTGCAGCACTGCTTATGTGTAAGTAACGAAGTGTAAATTTTTAAGGTGTTCTACTTCTCCCTTCCTGGATATCCATTTATTCTAAACTATTTAAATGCTCCTATGATTGAAATGTGTATAAATTATGCAATATACATTCAAAATCCCATATAACATACTGTATTACATTGGACAATAATTTAACATGTCTATTTGCTGACTGCAGATACAGCCAGACATATGGATAATGACTTTATTGCTTCAAATGATTTTTGCTGCTTGTTCAGTGATACCTTATGTTTGATGATGCTATAAGCTATAGAATACACTTGCATCTACTCCAGCATATTTTATATACCCGGTCCATAATATTTTTATGTATGAACAATAATTGAAGACACTTGAAATTGCTGAATGTTATTGACGTTGTTAACAATGAAGACTTGTAATATTGTTTGCATCCACATAAATGGTTTCATACAATTATTTTTCACAGATGTGATTTTATGATATTGTTAGCTTTTATGGAAAGCCATGAAGAGCAATGTATTCGATTTCCTTATGGTATAGTCAGTATTCTAAGTGGTTCACTAAGCTTGTTGTAATGGATATATTCAAGTACGGCTAATGCCTGATTTCCCTCACTGTCTGTATATCACCTCCGAGTATTCAGAGTATATGATATTGCAGAATATGTAACAAACAAAGGTCATATTGAATACAATTCTTCTGATTTCTCTCCTCATACATTTTTAGAACTGAAATATTTGGTATCTGCAGTACGTTAAACCAGATTGTGTGAAAGATGTTAAAATTGGAAAAAAAAACCTTCTTGTTCCTACTGATTTTTGAGAGCTTTTGAAATATATTTGAAAGTTAATACACATTACATCCTATAAGCTGCAAAGGTGCACAGTTAGACACTATTAATGGTTCATTTACCATGTTTGCCAGTATTAGTAAGATAGTAGTGGAGTTTTTTTTATATCTGTAAATTTTATATATTTTTATATATTTCAGAAGTTATTTGGCTAAATACTTATAATATTGACTTTTCTCTGTATTTTGTTACTGTAACTGCTTAGTCAGTATACTATCAAGCATCACTGTGTTCCAATAGTTTTGAATTTTCACATGATAACCGTAATTGGGAAGTAATGTAAAACAATATGGGGCAAATAACAGGTTTTAGATACCAAGCCTGCGGCTACATGTATGCAATCTGCTTTTCCACATGCATACATTACTGTGACCCAAAATATGCTTTCCAGATGTCCCACTGCTGAGGGGTCCTATAGCGTAGAATACTTTTACCGCACCTCACTTGTGAAATCCAGTACACACATGGGTGTGGTACATATTTAAGTCTACAAAAATGTTTTTCTTGTTAATTAAGAAGGTTATTTCTGACTGGAGTAAATGTATATACTCCAAGTCTTGGGCTCGGAAAGAAAACCGACGCATTTCAGACAATGTCCTTATTCGTGGTATGTCCGACGGAGTCCGAAATGTGTCAGTAAGATGAAAATGTTATCTTCGCGCTCGGTCTTTGCCTCACTTGCACTTTGTTTATTCGGATTACACTTGCTTTGCCTACCTATAATGTAATTTTTTATTACACTTCTTTTACAACCTGCCTCTGGTAGAGTGTAATTGGAATAGTAACATGGCAGGTCTGGGGATTTCATTAGATATCCCAAAGAGAAAAAGCAAAAGCTTGGGAAATCTAGCTCACCCACTGGTGAGGTACATAATGGTAGATTTAAAACTACAAAAATGTTTTTTTTGTTAATTAAGAAGGTTATTTCTGACTGGAGTAAATGTATATACTCCAAATCTTGGGCTCTGAAAGAAAACCGACGCATTTCGGACAATGTCCTTATTCATGGTATGTCCGACGTTGTCTGAAACGTGTCGGTTTTCTGTCCGAGCCAAAGACTTGGAGTACATTTGCTTCATTCAGAAATAGCCTTTTTATTAACATGAAATAAAGTTTTGTAGTTTTCAATCTACCATAATTATGTTCCACACCTGTGGGTGTGCTGGATTTCACAAGCTTTTGCTTCATCTCTTTGGGATTGTTAATTTACATCCTGTTGTCCACAGGCAGAATCCAACACCTTCTGGGAGCAGAAAGTTGGCTGTGGAAAACAAAGGAGAGTGTGTAACATTTGTTTTTTATCAATGGACTTTCATTAGATCCCTGACTGACATGTCAACCAGTTAGCACCCCTCTATTATATTGCTGGTGTGTGTGAGGGGGGTGATCTAATGATCTAATAACTTACCTGTGAAAGTTTCACTAACTAAGGCTGCTTTCACACAGCGCAGTTTTGGTGCAGTTTTAACTGCACTCCAATTAAACTGCCTTTATTACAAGCAAGCTTCTTTCAGTTGTCTAAATTGTTCAGAAAGGTGTTTCAAGTAAGTAATCAATGACTTTGTTTGACATCTTCTGGATACAAACACACTAATTGATCACTCACTTTTCAAACAGTTTAGAAAATTAAAAGAAGCTTGCTGGTAATAAAGGTAGTTTAATTGGAGTGCAGTTAAAAATGCACCAAAACTGGGCTGTATGAAAGCAGCCTAAGGTGTCCAATTAACATCTGTAACTAACAGCTAGCACTTACCATGCATAGAGCACAGAGGTGTCTTAACAGAATTATGGGCCCCCGGGCATAACACTGCAGTGGGCTCTTCCCAAATACATGACATCACACTTGGCCATACCTCAAGCCCCCCTCAAGCACACTCATATTATCACGCCACTTATGTCTGGGCGCCTGCAGCCTACAAGACTATTTGGCAGGGCAGGGAGCCTTGTGCTCCCTTCTCCACCATGGTTTTTAACTATTTGCACATCCTAAAAACAGACAAACAGTTAAATAAGCAAACCAACCAAGGGATCCAGGGTATGTTTCTTGTATTCCTAGGACATACATACACCACTTGGGGCCCCTATACTTGTGGGAACCCCGGGCAACTGCCTAGTGTGCCCAATGGAAATGATGGCCCTGATAGAGCGAGCTCAGCTCTACACACTGCGTCCATCAGTATAAAGCTCATGTACATCACATGTTAGGTAGGGACCATAGAAAATAAAAATTCAGCTCAAATATAAGATGAAAATGTTATCTTCGCGCTCGGTTCTTGCCTCACTTGCACTTTGTTTATTCGGATTACACTTGCTTTGACTACCTATAATTAGTCACTGCCATTAGAATAACTGCCACTGGTGATTCCCTTGTACCCATAATTTCAGAACCGCTGCATGTTGTGCTTGTATCATCTTGGGTGCAAAGAAACAAACAGTATGTTAGTGATAACACTGTTGTTAAGGTGTTATTTCTGTCTGGTGGTTCCTGTAGACTCACATACTCGATCACCACTCCATTCAGATTCCTCCTGGCAGTGGTATAGGTGATTGCGGACCAGGATCCACCATCATAGCAATCACTGTTGGATTCATACTGATCTAATATTTATAGCCAACTAGTGCATAGGTTATAATGCGTGTCAGTGTAATTCCTCTTTAAGGTTACTGTACGTGCATTAATGATTGATGCGAAGTTTCGGTTATGGGTTAGCCTTAATCATGCACGTCACAGTAGAGTAAATGAATGTGGAGTGAATTAGATGCACTGTAAACAGCAACTGGAAAGATATGAATTCCCTATAAGGAATAGAAGTGGGTGCATGGCTGTGGTAGAATAGATAGGAGGTACCTGGTAAGGTGGTAATATGTGTATAGCGGCAGGGACCTATTAAGGGCGTCTTGGGTCATTGTTGTAATAACCTCCTATCTATTCTACCATAGCCATGCGCCCACCTCTATTCCTTATAGGGAATTCATATATTTCCAGTTGCTGTCTACAGTGCATCTAATTCATTCCGCATTCATTTACTGTACTGTGACGTGCTTAGCCATAGCTGAAACGCTGCATCAATCAGTCACAATTCTGGACATTACTTGTAAAACCTCTTGAATCTGATAAGCTATAATTGTATCACCTCCGGAATTTATATAAATATCACTTTGAATCATTCATGAGTATGGTGGATTCATTATGTATATATATATGACTACATGATTGCAACATCCTCCCCACGTGCACTTACATCATTCTAACCTGAGTGCTGGACATTCACAAGTTAATAAACTATTAGCAGCAGGGACAGGCAGATATCTAGTAGACTATGGACAGATGGAAGAGCATCTGGAGAGGCTGGTTATCACAATCAAGTATGCTGATCAAACCCCAAGCAGTTGATGTAAGGTATGATAGCCATCATTGTAAAAGCAAACAGAAAAATGTAGAGTAAGTGAAGATATTTAAAGACGTTACAGAACAGTGATGAAGGATACATCAAATTAATTCTAATTGATGTCTACAGTGCATCTAATTCACTCCCCATTCATTCACTGTACTGTGACGTGCATGATTAAGGCTAACCCATAGCTGAAACGTTGCATCAATGTTCTTCTGTATTTATATTATTTTACCTGGTTTTAATGTTTTATTGTATGAACATTTACTCATATTTTACATGTTATCAGTATTTTTACCCTTGTTTTATGTGGCCTATTTGACCTATGACCCTGACCCTATGGAACCACTTCCCCACCTTTCATTTTTGTGTATTTAGACTAGGCTATGTTGTTAATGTTATTATGGCCTTATAAAAGGGTCTAATTTAGAAATTAAGAGCCACATGTATGAAAACTATCTAAGTCTAAAATTTACTTTGTTTCCCACAGCAACCAATCAGAGCGCCCTTCTCATTTTTCCAGAGCACTATATGAAATGAAAGGGGAGCTGTGATTGGCTGCTATGGGCAACAAAGTGAGTTTGAGTCCTAGACAGTTTTCATACATGTGGCCCTAAATCTTTGGTAGTATGTCATTAAGAGCACCCATCTCCTTATGTACTTGTCTTAACAACTATGAGAGAAAGGAGGCCCAGCTCTGGTCACTCACATTCCCTTGCCGCTAGAGCAAACACCTGTCTAGGACAGGTTCCACCCCTGCATTGAAATGCACTATTAGCAAGCAAAGGAATGTTTGTGGAAAAAATACAGTGGACCCTTTAATCCTGGGTGTCAAAATCCAGCAATTTAAAGGGGGAGGAGGGTATTTTGATCTTTGCTATGTGGCTGGTGTCTCCTCGTTTTTGCTACAGCCTTAAATGAGCCTCCTCTAATCACTGTTAGGCTGCGTTTACACAGCAGAGACCAAATACTGGTTGGGAAATACAGACCGGTATTCGGTCTTTTTTTGGCACGCAAGGGGACAGCTTTTCCCCTCGGTTTGCAGATTCAAGCCCTCCCCGATTACACCCACATGTTCATGTTCCGCACGAAAACCGATCGGAAGAATGAACATGTTCTAAGTTTTTCGGAACACTGGCGGTGTCAAAAACCGTCTGGCGGAAAATTCGTGCAGTGGGGACTGCTGCACGGATTTTCTATTTAACTTAATGTTAAAGGTTGACAGTCGGTTTACAGGCGGCTTTCAAATCCAAAAAACCATCTGTTAATCCAACTGAAAACCTGTGCCGTGGGGACAAGCCCCTTTTAATTATTGGATATAGCAAAGAATACTTGGCAGATATAACTTGCAGCAGCATGTTGCCTTATGTCAGGACAAAATGAAAGCTATTAAAATAACATACCTTTCTGTGCCACAATATCATAATATGTTAATTTTCAAGTCAAGCTTTGCTACATCTATACTCAGATTTAGAAAAACACTTACCTACATATTAGCTTTGCCAAACAATGTTCACAGTGAATAGTGACCCTCTGTTGTCTGCTTTGTGATATCGGAGGTTCAAACATATTATTATTATTATTATTTATTTTAAAGCGCCATTGATTCCAGGGCGCTGTACATTCAAGGGGGTTACATACATTACATAAGTCAAACGAGTACAGTGATAAGTGATGAATGACAATTGGCCCGACAGACGGAGAGAGGACCCTACCCGCGAGGGCTTACAATCTACATATTTGTTGTAGATTTTTTTCTTACTGTTAATCAGGATTTGATTGTTGAGTGATATGTACTATTTAATTTATAAGCTAAAATCCTGCTAAAAACCAATATTTATTTTCTCCCACAGAGCAATGAGCGTCAGACGGCATCAGGAAACAACAGTGACAATGACTTTATATAGAAGTATCTAGACAGTTCTTTAACATACTCTGTAAGAGCTGAATTTCAAAGAATTGATGGAAGAGAGGTTCATATCTTTCTAGTAGGCAGCACACCTATCTCAACCTCGCAGAAAGATGAACGCCATTAAATGTGTATTGGTTGGGGATGCTGCTGTTGGGAAAACTTCACTTCTTGTCCGCTTCACATCCGAGACCTTCCCGGATTCCTACAAACCAACTGTCTTTGAGAATACAGGAGTAGATGTTTTCATGGATGGTGTCCAGATAAGCCTTGGACTTTGGGACACTGCTGGCAATGATGCATTTAAAAGTATCCGTCCCATTTCATTTCAGCATGCCGACATTGTCTTGTTGTGCTTCTCAGTGGCCAATCACACTTCATTTCTGAATGTGAGGAATAAGTGGATTACTGAAGTCAAACAACATCTCCCCCACATACCTGTGCTTGTTGTTGCCACTCAGACTGACCAGAGAGAACTGAGCCACTCACGAGTGCCATGCATCAGTTCTGCAGATGGTAAACAGCTGGCACAAGAAGTTCGCGCCAAAGGATACTTGGAGTGTTCAGCTCTTAGTAACCGGGGAGTCCAGCAAGTATTTGAATGTGCTGTGAGGACTGCAGTCAACCAAGCTAAGAAAAGAGCGAGACGGAAACGCTTCTCTGTTAATGAGTGCAAAATTATCTGAACTGCTTCTTCTTCCAGGATGCATTTCCTCACCAGTGAAAAATACTTTACATACAGCAGATTTCATTGAGCTTTTCATTTCTTGTTGGAGACGTTTAAAAATGTTTTATAAAATTCATGACGGGCCCTTTATCCAACAGTCTATAGGCTCAATATCTTCTGTTTAGTTAGACTATTGTAATTTATTGCCCAGTTGTAATGCAGTATGGATTGGAGGTCAGTTCCAGTAAAGCTAAACTGGTAGAAGCGTGGAAGAAGCTAAAGAAAATTGTTTTACTGTTTTGCAAAACACAACATAATAAACATAATACACAACATAATAAATATAATACATAACATAATAAATACATGAATGAAATAAACTAGAAGTATGAGCCAGTGTTAGACGCCAACTCCTCTCTGCAGGAAGTAGTGGAGCAGTAAGTTCTATGTAATTCAGGTACTGGAGCCACATGAAAACCATAGGATGTGCATTGATGTGTTGCTTGTACGTTCTTGTTAGAATGAATCAGTGGCACAAAAGCACCTAATGCTCGATTTATACGACCGCGGATCAATACTTAGATGCTCCATAAATCACTATTTTTATATTTAGTTTGTGAATGTTAGTGAATGCCCTGTCTTGTTTTTTAATACTGTGCTGATTCATTTCATAACTTATTTTGGTCACGGCTATGCAGAGGCTTAGCTTAAACCTCCTGGGCCCTAGTGCAAAATTGTTTAAAGGGCCCCCACATGTTATGTGCCATTTATTAGTACTGACATCATCCTATGAGCCAGAGGAGTCTTTGGGCTTCAGGGCCGGTTAGTGACTGCTACCCCTGCACCCTCTATAGGATACACCCCTGCAGCCATGTATTTCTGATATAGACATATGCTTTAAAGTTAGTTTGGATTACCTCAAAAAACCAGAACTTCGCTTTTTTAATATCAGTTTGTAGCTGCAGTGAAAGTGAAACAGTTCTTCATCTGCATTTCTGAAAGAGACTACCTGCTCTACAAGAAAAAATGTAATTTAAAATGATTGCTGTCAGATGCTTAGGAAACAACTTTTTAATAAACTGTTATGATTGTATATTATGGATGAATTATTATATTATTTATAATGTAATATATTCTAGGGATCTACAACATACAGAACTGTGAAAAAATGTAGGCAGGTGTGGGGAAAAGGCTGCAAAGTAAGAATGCTTTCAGAACTAGAAGTGTGAAGAGTTTATTTTTATCAGTTAACAACATGAAAGTAAATGAACAAAAGAGAAATCATAATTGAATATTTGGTGGGACTACCTTTGCCTTCTACGGCAAACTCAAAAAAATTATCTGAAAAATGTGAAGATTAAAAATTTAGCTTTATTTATACATCATGGCTCAAATGCATTGGGGGTTGGCACTGTGGACACGAGAGGACGGCACCCAGAACTGCTCTGGGTGCCGTCCAGTCCTATACACAGTGCCTATTCCTTGAAAACGGTTTCTGATAGACCAAAACATCCATAAATGGCTGCCTCCAGAGGACATTATGAGCAGGATAAAATTCTTTGAAGCATGAATCTCCATGCAAACTAAGGAACCGCCTAACTGGGAACTCCACAGGAATATTGATGGCTATCCACGTCCATCCAGAGGTACACAACTGGAAACTCTAACATTTATTTTCCTACAAGGGATTATTTATCCAGAAGAATCAACTTCACTTAAGGACTTATAGGACCATTCGGACATACCATCATATGGTATAACATTGTCCGAGATGGATCCATTGCACTTCTTGTGGGATTTCATACGAACTTTGTTTTTGTCTTTTCTATTGCATAACCCGTGTCTTCCCTAATCTCTCCTACCACCAATGCATTGAGCCATGATGTATAAATAAAGCAAATTTTTTCATGTTTAAATTTTTCATACAATTTTTTTTAATGTGCCATGGAACCACTTTCCTTACAGTTTGGGCAACACATATTTGTGGTTTTCCTTCCACTGAGCACCTACAATATTAGGTGTGCGACCCAAACCACCTTCTACTTTGACTATTACTATTTTTAAGTTTGGTTTTACTTTTTAATAGAACAATTTTTTGGTACATATAACTTATAGATTAACTTCTACTAGCATAATTTTGTACCGTGTTAGCCATAGAAAGCAGTAGAAGAGTGAAGAAATCAAACAATAACTTTTAGAGGCTAACTGAGTATATTTGATGGTGAGCTTTCAAGAGTACTAGCTTCCCTTCATCAGACATGATGTTATACAAGAAACTATAAATTCACAGAATTTTTATACACAGAAGACATGAAGGTTCAAAGGATCATAAAATAACAAAATGCAGTACAAGCAGAGAAGTTATGAACTTGTAGTGATACCAATTATAAATAGGTTTTGCTTATTATTTTTATTTTCTATAGATAGGAATCTTGTTAGGCTATGTTCACACGGTGTAACTGCGGCAGGTACAGTGCGCGCCGCAATACTCCGGGTGTTTTGGGAGTCGCGACGATCAGCGCGTGCAACAGCACGCCGGCCCTATTGACATGCATTACATGTCACTTATCTCCCCACATGTACAATGTGATCGTATTGTAAGCGCGGGGGGAAGAGGCGTAATCCATAGTACTCCATGAGAGCTTTGGATTACCATAATTGCGGTGCGCATCTCGCCACGTATTAAGCGCAAATACGCGGCGAAACGTGCGCTGCATTTACGCCGTGTGAACATGTCCTTAGGGTAAAAATGGTCATTTCTTTTTGTTTTCTTACTATTATATGCTATCATATAATACACCACCTTACCTATGTAGTGCACTATATTATACCTGTTGGTATAACACAACCAGGCATATTGTTGTACCCTACCTCTGGCAGGTCCTAAAAAGCAAGCACAGAATTCAGAACTAGAAGGTCTCCGGCTACCATGAAAAACCATCAGGTCCTTGGGAACACATTGTAGGAGGGCCAATGGGGTAAGAAAGGGAACCACCTCTCTTTAAAACCACTTGCATGCAATGGTCACAATTCCCTGTGGCATCTCAGAGGTTAAACAGTTTGGATCTGAGGTCTGTCTACTCTTTGCCATTAGAGCAGGGTTCTGGCTGTCATCACACACCTGAGCCCCCGCTTCATCCAGCATAGGACACCAATGCCAGCTCATTTTTGCCTCGCCGACAAGAGACGTATCGTGGCCCTTAAAGGGAATTTGTCACCAATGTTTTTACTAATTTAAACAAGACACTGACACATAGGGCGACATGTATAATCGGCATTTGCGCCTGATTTCAGGTGTATACTGCGCCTCACCGTGCCGACTCCACTGTTGGATGCAGGGATGCGCTGTTAGGCGCAACCTTCGCCACTTTCTTTATGCTCCAAACATGAAGGGGCGTGCAGTGGGCGCGGCGTGTTGTGGGCGTTTGGGGCTGGCGCGGCACTTTCGAAAAATCCGAGGCATGCATGATCGCGGCTCGGCAAAGTGCGGCGTATTACAGCTCCGACAGGCAGACCTACTTCAAAGTGGTCTAACTGAGTTGGAGGAGGCACAGTGAAGTTAGAACTGATTGTAATGGGGTTACAACAACAGTTACAACAGTACAATAATAAAAAAGAGTTGTCTTTTAAATGAATGACTGAATAAAGATAAATATCAAAGTGGAATAAAAATTCTTTTTTCAATGTATAGAAAAAGTTGATCATTTAAAATGAAAGCAAATATATATAAAATCTGAAAATAAAGAAATATCAGCTAGAAACGGTCTTAAAAAAAGGAAGAGATTTCAACTGTTGTACTGATGTTAATTTGTGTGTTTTTTTTTGTTTTAATGAAAAATTAAGATGTATTTTTTCTTCTTTCACCTTTAATTCTATTTAATATCTACAGCAAGAGCCAAAAAAGCAAAAATTTCTTGTGGGCCCTGTGGTTCTCCAAGCGGATTTCAGGGTTCCCCAGGGGCCTTAAGTTCGGGGAACGTATTTAAGACGTTTTTAAAGCCCTTAAATACATCAAAAAACAAAAACCTAAAAAAAGGAAACAATTAGCTTAAAAAATTGGCTCCCAAAGGGGAAAAAACCGGAAATTTTTAATTTATTTCTATGTTCCCGTTGAAAATTTTGTTGGGAAAATTATCAAAACATTCAAAACTAGTTCGGGGGAAAGTTATTTTAAATTCCCAGCCATTAAAAGCAATTCAAGCGGGCAACTCAAAAAGGGAAACTCAAAAGTTCAAGGGGATACAAGAATTGTGAAGGTGATTAAAAGAAGGGCCCCTATGAAAATAAATGTGCTTGGCCTGTTTTTGGTGTTTTTTAATTGAAATAGTTTTTTAAATTTCAGTAAAGTGCCCTGTTAATGCTGAAAATTTCCCAAAAAATAAACCAAATTTCAGTTTTTTCCCCTATAAAATGTTTGGAGATCTGTTTGTCCAATAATTATGTGGAAAAAGTACTTTTTGGTCTTTTATTTCGAAAAAAAAATTTTAAATTGGGAGGTTTGCCCAAAAAAAAAAATTTTAATTTAAAATTAATGGTTGTTTTTTTCCCAAACATTTTTTGGGACTTTTTGCTTTAAACAATTAGGTAAATCAGAGAAAAATATCATTTGCATAATAATTTGGAATCTGACTTAATGCTAATTCTTTACAGTACATTGTGCAATTTGTGTTTACTAAAAAAACAAACAAATCCCATTTTTTGGAAAGATTTGCCAATAAAAATTAAAAAACCTTAGTAATTTAACCCTTGATTTACTATTTTTGCCTCAAGGTGTTATGTGTAACATAATTACTATTGTTGAATGAGAAAAGTTTTATTTTTTTTTTTATCACATACTGTGCTTTACTGAAACAGAATTGCGGGAAAACTCAAAATTTAAATAGATTTGGTTTACATTTTTTTCCTTTCAGTTGGACTGAATCCCTCTTCCCCAAAGTTGGGGAAAGGGAAAGGGGGGCCCCTGCGGTTGTCAGGGGACAAAACCCCACATCTTTATAAAAACCCCTTTACCAAATGGTTTGTGTCCCCCCATTTAATTTTCATTTCAATTAATGGTTTTGTTTTTAAACTACAAAGATATGTTACAATTTGCCAAGCACTTTTTTACCAAATGCAGAAGGGTTTTAATTTTCCAAAAAGTAATTTTTTGGTTTGAACTTTTGGGGGTACTGCCAGCAAACGGTTTGTAACTCTATATGCCATACTGTTTTGAAGAAAAGATCCCCAGACTTGCGGTTTTGAAAAGTGGATAGATGTTCTTCCGAGCAAATTCTGAAAAAATTTAGAAAAATAATTGTATTAATTTTTTTAAATTTCTGTGCCATTTTCAGCCCTTTTACTCCCTTTAAACCGGGAATATTTTTTTTTTTAATTGTGAAATTTTAAAGCATGGCATTAATGTACAGCGGGATGTTTGGGTTTGGAAAGGGAAAAAGATGCTATTTTTTTTTATTTTTACATTTTTATTTGTTTTCTCATTGTATAAAGCAGAATGTATATTTTTAGGGTATAAAACAATAGCAAATTTCTCTGTGAATGGAACCAGAAAACGTATTCAGCATGGGGCCCCCTGAACAGGATAGGATTCTTTGCTCTCTGTTAAAGCAGATAAATTTAAATTCTGCGGGTTTTTTAAAAAGAACGAAAAATTAAAAGGAGAGGTTCTGCTGTACTATTAATCCAAATTCCCCGGGAAAAAAAGTTTTTCCCCCTTTTGGGCTACCCTTTTTTTTCGGATGGGGAAAAAAAAGGGGAACTGTTTTTATTGAAAGCCCAAATGCAAAAAAAAGACAACAGTTGATCATGAAATTTGGAATAAGGATGTTTTTCTTTTGGAAGGCCCCCCCAAAAGAAATTTTTTCCTCCCCTTCTGGTAAAATAAGGGGAATTGAAAAATTTTGGGAATCAATGGCCCAAAACCTTCCTTAAGTTTAGGATTCCCACCAGGAAAACCCCCCCCCAAGGGCCCACATTTTAAAAACCCGTCTGGGGTCTAAGACTCATTTGGGTTCCCCATGAAAACCAATCAGAGCACCCTCTCTTTCCCATATAGGGGCTCTGGGGGAAAAATAAAGGGGGGAGCTCCTGATTGGTTGCTAGGGGGAAAACAAAGGTGAGTTTTTTAGACCTAGCCATTTTTTCTTTCATGGGGCCCTTTTATTTGCCCACTGAGAAGAAAAATTTCGGGGGGGGCCCTTTAAACCCCCTGGAAGTGCAATTGCAAGAAGGAGATAAACTAGATGGTCACAAACTCCCTCCCTACCAAAAAATTTGGGGAGGGACTTTCAATTAGGGCTTTAACAATTGTATAGTCCCATTTGTCAAATGTCGCTTTAAAAGGGGGAAACATCCCAAAAAAAAAATTAAAATAAATTTGGTTGTGCCTAAAACAAATTTGGGCAAGCGGAAAGGGGATTTCATGCCCCATAAGAACTGGGGGGCCCCTCTATACCTCCCAAAATTTAATAAGAGTCTTTTTATCCCCTTTCCTAAAAAGGGGACCTAAGTTGTGTTAAAAAATTTTACATACCGGGGCGGAATTTTTGCTTTCTTGTCTTTTTTTTTTAGAGAATATGAATGTTAAAAAAAAAAATTTTTTTTCCCATTTCCGTGGTTAGGGGTTTTGGGGTGAACCCAATTTATTGTCAATCTACTGTGTTTCTCTTTTTTTAAAATCTTTAATGAAAACCAAAAATACCCAAAATGCCCTATAAAAGTTTTCATTTCCCTGGTGTTTTTTTGGGGCCCTTAAAACTTGAAACAGAAGTGGACAAAAAGGGGTTTTTTTTGAATGGCTACAAAAGGTAGAACCCTAATGTAAAACCTATTTGTTGAAATTTAAGTGTTTCGGGGCAAAAAAAGCTGAGTGAGTTTCTGGGACCCGGGACAGATTTTTTTGCATTTTCATCGGTCCCTGATTAAATTTTGGGGAGTCATGGGGAAAGCAAAAGAATGTCAACAAACTACGGGAAAAGGTAGTTGGAAGTTTAAAACGGGAAAAGGGATAAAAAAAGATATCCAAGGAATTAAAAAATGTAAGTCAGCAGTTTTTTAAAAACTTTGATATAAAAAAAGGAAAAAATCAGGGTCTGAAAAAACCAAAAAACCAGGGTTTGGGTTTAGCCCAACAAAAATTTTTAAACCGGGGAAAAATTTTTTAAGGTTTGAAAAGAAAATCCCAAAAAAAATCAGTTTTGAAATCCGGGGACTCGCGGGAAAACTAGCGGTGGGGGGCTTTTTCAAGTTGCCCCAAAAAAGGAGGCACTTGAAGGGAAAAATGGGCCCCGCTCTTTGGCCCGATTTCGCCGGGGAAACCTTTACTGCCCCAAATGCCACAAAGTATCTCGCTTTTAATTTAACCCCAAACAGCACAGAGCAAGTCTCAAAACTTCGAATTTTTTTGGCCACAAAAACCCTAAAAAAAGTTACATTTGGAGAGGGGGTCAAAAAAAGGCCCCTTTGATGAAAAGGGAAACCATTTTCCCACTGTAGGAGGAGGGGGGGGATCGCTGGGTGTTTTTTTGGGGGGTTGTGAGCTACAAAGGCACAAGAAAAAATGGGTCAAATTGAAAGGAAAAGTTTAAAAGGGAGCTGTTATTTTGCAAAAAACTGGGGCAAAATTTGCACTCATTTGCCCGGGGGGAAAATGCGCATGGGAAAGCACTTGGGTGTTCCAAAAATGACAACGGGTTTCCCAAAAAACTAGGCCAAGTCGGTTTCATTGGCTACCGCAGAACAAAATGAAAGGGTTTTGGGGGTGGCCCTCCAGTTTGATTCAATATCAGTGAGCCCCTCTGGGGGGATATCAAACGCAAGTTAAAGCAAAACAGCCAAAGGGAAATTTTCAGGGAAATGGAGGCTTTTTGCAAGAAAAAATGGGCCGCTTTTTTTATCTGGGGATAATAAAGGGGCCTCATCCAGAAATACCCCAAAAGACTTCAAGCTTTTCATTGTGTTAGGGGGTGGCAATGGGGTATGTGAAATTTTGATCAGGTTATTTTGGGTGTTTTTGGTTGGTTTATTATGATTTTTTTAAAAAAAAAAAACACAGTTAGTTTTTACAATAAATGGCCCTTTACCCAAAAAATAACCTTTTGGGGGAAAAAAAATTTTTTTGTTTTTCCATCATATTCCCCTTTAAAAAAAAAACCAAGAAAAAAAAAAATCTGCCCGGGGAAAGTAAATTTTTTAGCACAACTGTTTTTTGCAGTATTTTCCAAAAGTGAGTTTCACCCCTCCCCATTTCCCGTAAATATTGTATTATATTTTTTAAAGGGAAAAACAAATGAATAGACATTTTTATTTCAATGTAAAGTATTCAGTGTACCGGTGTTTTAAAGTAATTTTAAATTTGGGTGTGCCCCAAAAATTAACCCCAACACAGGCCCTTTAAAAAACTTTAAAATTTGGTAACAAAAGTGAGTGCACCCCCCAAGTGAGAATTGGGGGCAAATAGTTCCCAAAAATGTTAAAAGTTTTGGGTGGACCCCCATTATTTTCCCGCACTACCTTAAAATTTTCTTTGGGGGTTTAAGTTCCTGAGCTTCACAGGTTTTCAAGGGCCCCTAAAAATCCCCTTTTCCCCTCCTCCTTACAACATCCCTAGGTGGTGGAAAGTTTTTAGACCCCTTTCTCTCCTCCCCATTCCTTTGGAAATGATCCAACCCGGTGCTACCAAAAAGGGTTTAGGTTGGGGGGCATTTCTTGGCCCGTCCCGGGGTGTTTCCCTTAAATTTTTGTTTTGTAAAGGGAGTGGTTTTATCTTGGGGGTGTGTTTGGGGTTATTAAACAAATTTTAAAAACTGCAAAAAGGGGACAGTTTTGAAGGGAGGGGGATCTTACCTGCTTCCCGTATGTCAAGAACCCTGTTCAAATTTATTTGTTTTTTCAATAAAAATGTAGCTCCCAAAGCCCGCGCACTCATGCAGGGCCCAAAAAAAAAAAACCCAAACCCCCATGCGGGCTGTAGGTAAAACACACTTGTCAAATAAGTTTATCATAGTCTCATTAGACGACAGGGCATGATTCCAGTAATCGATGAACTTAGTCTGCTTGTCTTCACCAAACTGTTTTTGGACTTTATTGAGCATCATCTTTAGAAGAGGCTTTCTCCTGGGACAACAGCCATCCAATTGATGCAGTGTGCGTCATACGGTCTGAGCACTGACAGGCTGACACCCCACCTCTTTAACCTCTGCAGCAATGCTAGCAGCACTCATATGTGTATTTTGAAAAGACAATCTCTAGATATCTTCTTATAGCCTAGGCCATCTTTATGTAGAGCAACATTTCTTTCAGATCCTCAGGCCGTTCTTTGCCATGAGGTGCCTGCTCCTCATTCACACTTGAGACCTACTAACACTGATGAGTCACATGACAACGTGGAGGGAAAATGGCAAATTGGGCACAATTTGTCAATTTTTACATAGAGGTGTACTCACTTTTGTTTCCAGCGGTTTAGACGTTATGGGGGACATGTATGATCGGGAGTTGCGCCTGTTTTCTGGCGAAAACTGCGCCTCACCGTGTCGAATCCCCTGTCGGATGCAGGGATGCGATGTTAGACGCAACCTTCGCCACTTTCGGCTGCGCCTTTCTTGAAGGGGCGTGCAATGGGCGCGCCGTGGGCGTTCTGGGGCGGGACGCAGCATATTTGAAAACTCCGAGGCATGCATAATTGCGGGTCTGCAAAGTGAGGCGCATTGCAGCTCCGACAGGTAGACCTAGTTGAATGTGGTCTATCTGAGCGGAGAAGTTGAAGTGGAGTGCGGTATTCTTGTAATGTGCTCGAGTTCTACACTTACAGCAGTACACTACTACAATAAATGATTTTTAAAGAAGAATAAATAATTAAGCCAGAAATCTTGCTTGGAGGACAACAGGTAACTGGTTCCAGCAATCCTTTTGTTGTATATACTGAATTCCATTAAACTTCAAAGCAGCCCCAATACATCTCAAATTGTTGTTATGGGAAATGTTTAATAAAACATCTGTCCAACATCTGCATTGGCTTATGTGATGTTAAATTAGTGTAATTTCCATGGACTTTGCAATACATTTTGTAGTGGATATTTTTTTCTTTGAAGCTAATATATATATTGTCATTAATGTTATTGTAAAAAATTTACTAATACATTGATTTAATTGTTCCAGCACTTGGATATGTCTGTTTATTAAGTAATTCATTTAAATGACCAATCCATTTTATTCTTCATACTGTGTAATGTATTTACGATGTGAAATCCGTTCCGGAATTACATTGCAAATACATGCCACACTTTGTGACGCGTATTTGCAACGTATTTGCAATGTACTTGCAACGGATTTCGCATTGGAAATACATTCCCCATTCCTCCGATGCGTCGATCTTCATACATGTCACCCTATGTGTTGAGTTATTTTGAGGGCTCACCAAATTATACAAGCTGTACACTGACTACTTTACATTGTATCACAGTGTCATAACTTCAGTGTTGCTCCATGAAAGATATAATACAACATTTAGAAAAATGTGTGGGGTGTACTCACTTTCGTGAGATACTGTACCCGTGAGATATGGGACTCTATATCTACCTAATTTTTGACCTAATTACTTACCTTCTTAATGTGGGGCTATCTACCTACTTAATGGTGATACCTACCTTTTGATCAGACTAATCATATAAATGTCAATCTACTTTCATATATGTTTTGACCATTTTTCTATGACTGTAGCATGCAAGCAATAACCTTACAAGGTACCTTAATTATGATGAATAGAAGCATTTATTTTGCTTATGAAAAACTGGATCCAATAATTGCTCTAAAATTGTTTTAATCCTAACTTGTCAAATTCTGGTCGGAATGGTGGCTAAAATATAACTAACTAAACATTACAGAACACTCTTACAATTATGGTATCAATTTAACATTTAAACCATTTATGCTCTCCCACTTACAAAGCTTTTTTACCCTCCGCCCTCCACAATGCTATGGCAGATCCACTTTTTGTGTT